>JAOWBN010184872.1:5191-16492 GCA_028565015.1 Pinguicula moranensis
TATTCTGAAACCTTCTCACTGGTGGCCACTTAGATTGGCCACTTCATCAGTTCGATGTCAAAAATGCGTTCTTACATGGAGATTTGAAAGAAGAAGTCTATATGGAAGCACCACCAATTTTTTCTAATGACTTTGGATTGAATAAGGTGTGCAGATTAAAGAAAGCACTATACGGACTTAAACAATCACTCAGGTCTTGGTTCGGGCATTTTACAGTTGCAATGAAGAAATATGGATACAAGTAGAGTAATTCAGATCACCACTATTTCTGAAGAGGAATGGGAAGCAAATCACGTGTTTAATCATCTATGTGGATGATATGGTGATAATTGGGAGTGACATGGCTGAGATTGCAGAACTAAGGATGAACTTATTCAATGTTCGAGATGAAAGAGCTAGGGGAGTTGCAATATTTTCTGGGAATAGAAGTTCAAAGATCACCTCAAAAAATATTTATCTCACAACAAAATTATATCCTTGATCTACTAGCTGAAACAGGACTCATGGACTGCAAGCCAGCAGAGACACCAACTATGCTAAATCAAAATTGCGAATAGGAAAGGGGAGCTCCTGCTGACCCAAAAAGGTATTAACACTTAGTGGGAAAACTCATCTATTTGGCTCACACCCGTCCTGATATCGCTTATGCAGTCGGAGCCATTAGTCAGTTAATGCATAAACCTCAAGATCAACATATGGAAGCTGCCTTGAGGATCATTCGATACCTAAAGGGGTCACCAGAAAAGGGAGTCACCTTCACGAAGAATGGACACTTAGACATTGTAGGATATACTGATGCAGACTGGGCAAGAAACCCAGTAGATCGACGATCTACGACTAGTTAGTTTATGCTATTCTGTGGGAATCTTGTTACATGGAGGAGTAAGAAACAGAAGGTGGTGACCTTATCTAGCGCAGAGGCAGAGTTTTGAGGTGTGGCTCGAGGATTGACTGAAATACTTTGGCTCAAAAAATTATTAGCAGAAGTTG
This sequence comes from Pinguicula moranensis, assembly GCA_028565015.1. Classification (NCBI taxonomy): domain Eukaryota; kingdom Viridiplantae; phylum Streptophyta; class Magnoliopsida; order Lamiales; family Lentibulariaceae; genus Pinguicula; species Pinguicula moranensis. The sequence continues at coordinate 6,182 of JAOWBN010184872.1, forward strand.
GTTACCCATCATGTGGTGCCTGCCAAATCAAATGTGATAATAGAGCAGCAATCACATATCTAAAAATCCAGTACAACACGATCAAACCAAGCATGTTGAAGTAGGCAGGCACTTCATCAAAGAAAAATTAGAAGACAATATTATCAGTCTTCCATTTGTACAATCAGAAGATCAGCTGGCAGATATCTTAACCAAAGCAGTGACAGGAAGTACATTCTCAGATGTGTTGTGCAAGTTAGGAATTAAAGACTCTCCAATTCAACTTGAGGGGGAGTGTTAGTTGTTAGATAAATGAGGGGGAGTTTTACCGTATCTTTTTAATAAGGGAAAGAATCAAATCTTTCCCTTAAATCGCGGTAACTTCCCCCCTAATTTCTCCTATAGATTAGGAACAATCCTTTCGTTATAAATATGTATCCTAATTTAATGAGAGAGTAAGGTTTTGAGAATCAAAAGAAAACGTTCCGCGTATCAAGGAATGTAGACATTGTCTTCCCACCATGGCAAGATTGTTCAGGAGGCGGAGTTGGTCGTCGCCTGTCTGCAACTTGACTAGTACTTCCCCACCTTCTAACCTCACTGTCGATCCACCATTAAATCCTTCCTCAATCAGCACATTATTCAGGGTAGTAAAGTCTATAATATGAACTGGTACCCCCAACTAAACATTTCTCAAGCAACTGGTATGCACTCGGTTTGGGTGTAAAAGGGATGGAGATCACTACTACAGGGGATCCTGTTTGAGGAGGGAACTCCTTGTAGTCCACGTTTGTGTTTTGAGTTGCCTTATTCCGAAGGTGTAAGCCACCCTCCATCGAGGATCCCAAAGACCTGGTCTCACTTACCTTTAGTCGATAGGAGTTAACCCATATGTCGTTCAGTTTCTCAAGTATAGCCGGCCTAACATAGTACTTTAAGAAGCGTACAAAACAAAATCGATTTTCTAGCGTCGCCTGTTGTTTCGGTAGGTGAACATTAGAAACCTAGCCAAAAACTAAGAAAACTCTTCCACATTTCATCTCTTGTTCACGAGGGAGACAAGTTCATGAAGTGAAAGGATGTTGATGAAGCTCGAAGCTTGTCTATAACGCAGGCAGAGGCTTCTTCTGGAGAACAACAACAACACTAACAACATGAGTTTTATGGCGCGATGGACTCTTAACCGGGTCCATTCTCCGCTGTCAATTCCAGCAAATTTGTCTTCCTCAAGAGTGAAATATACAAGACTCGATTCCATTGAGGTGATAGCCATGGTTAGAGAGAAGTAGGAGAATAGAGAGAGACTCCATCCCTGCTCATACATCCAGGTTGGCATTGAAGTGAAATCTAATAATCCTTTAAACATTACGGTTGGGTTTGATGCCCATTTGGATAATGACCGAGTTCTACAATGTTTGAAAAACACACATCATGTTGGATACACCTTTTCACGGTGTTTGGGATAACTCCAATTGGATAATGTCACCAAGTCATTAATTTATTGGTGAAATGACAAACTTACCCCTCTCACACAATAAAAAGAAATATAGAATCCCTGCAGTCTACAATCTCTGCAATTGAAAAAAATATTCCCATACTGAAACAAACAAGTTCAATATTGAATTTCAAAACAATTTCAGAATTCATGAATGCTCCTATCCCCCATTCCCTGTAGAACTACAATGCAAAGCTTTATGATTTTCGATTACATCTTTGCTCCAAATATTGGTTCTCATTAATTAATAACATTCAGTTCTTTATCGCTGGCATGTATAACTCAACTGAAGTTGTTGCTGCATCTAGATCTTCTGCATCGATATCTTGTTGAGTCTCTTCGTATTATCACTCGCATTCATCACCATGGACTTGCAGGATAGGATTACACCTACTTTGTTGTAAACAGTGCCTGACAAGGCAAGGACTGATTTGGGGAGATTGAAATCAGCAGCCCACAAGATTGATCGAGTGCAGTACCACCCTACATCACCACCAAGTGCTCCAAGAGCATCGAGATCAGGCTTTACCCGAATGTCATTCTCAATAAAGTTCTTGTTTGCAGTAAAAGTAATGGAGCTATGGACCTGCAGAGTAACAAGGCAACCACGAGAACCAAGTAAATCATTTAACACAAAAGCTTTGTGCATAACAATAATAGAACTCAAATACGAAAATCTAAAGATCCTTGTACAACCAAATCTGACAATTTAGCTCTGATAAAAGTACTCCATCTGTATATGGAACTTTACAAAATGCATAGAAATTCTTACAAGTTTGTGTCTTTTTTTTTATCATTCTATTCATCATCACTTACAAGCATCAATACAATCCAGAATCTTATGAGATCGATGCTAGCAACAAATACATTATGTTGTTCCATCTACCTGCCTGTTCCTTCATAGATGGCGGATCCGCCGAAACTTCCTCATCCCACTACACCGGCACTACCAATATATTGAGAAAACCCAGAAGCCCTACCACCATAAATGTTGAGCGAAAAATGTCCCACCTCGGTTGCAAATGGGAATTGATGGATTTATATAGTTGGACACAACATTCCCTTGGTATGAGGCCTTTTTGGGGTAAAACCCCGAGAGCAAAACCGTGAGGGCTTCGGCCCAGAGCGGACAATATCATATCAGTGGATATAGTATCGGGCTAGGTCCGGAATAAATCCTAACAATAAATTTGTCCCAACCCGATGGTAGCCCATTACAGGATCACCATAAACCCCTCTACCAACCACCGGCCTGCCATTGAACCCTTTTCCGGAAGTTACCACAGTGGAGCCGCCGCTGGCATCCTCCTCCTTACTCACACCCACATAAATCTTCTCGTCGTCCATCTTCCTGTACTTTGCCAAGTAACCTTTCAAGGGCTCCACATACTCTTCAAACCCTAGTGTGGTCATAGCCAAAAGCAAATCATCCCCATTAATAGTCTTCATCTTCTCCGTCTGGCACTTATCCGAAGTTTAGCCGATGAAAAATTGATGAACTCGGAAACACAGTCTTGGATAGTTTCATTTGCGTCCTTTGAGATTTTGGCGTTAGTTCATCGGAAGAAATGCCGGCAGAGTTTGGGAAAGTCTTTTAGCTTTGTGCTAATGGATTAGAGCAAAAATAAATATATTAAATTTCGGTGCTTCTATTTAGTAAAGTTGCTAGAACTCAATTCATCAAATGATGCAATGCATATTGGGTCGAAATGGAAATGGCCTCTTTGTATAATTACAAGGGTAAGGCTTCGTACATCTGACCCCCAAACCCAACTTAGTTGGAAATATACTGGGTATGTTATGGATTGATTGATTGTGATTGTGATTGTGTTAACCCTGACGGGTTGTCTCAGTGGTAAGGACCGAGACCATCAGGGCTTGCCTAGAAGTCCCGATTACGAATTGTCGCTGGAACGAATGCGGAATTTCCACTATAGGCAATACGGCAGGGTTACGTCCCATGGGTTTCGGCCCGCAATTTAATCGGTGTAAGCATTGAGGGCACTGTGTATTACAATGATTAGTCGTGTAAATATCCAGATACCTCGATATCAAAAAACATGTTATGGATTGTGGAGATGCGGATGAGTTCATCGGGAGAGTTTGGGAAAGTTGCATCTGAGATTAGGTTCTGATTCTCAATTGTGGAAATTGGAATTTAGGTGTATATGAGTGGCACATCATGTAAATATGGTTAAATTTATAAGGGGGCGGGTAATTTTGAGGTTGGACAAATAAATGATACGAAAATCCACCTATTTTTTGTGATAAGAAATCCGAGGTTATCACTAAGCTATATCAGGTCGAAGGATAACTCGATTGGGCCCAAGATTTAGCGAAAGTGTGTACCAAATAGTATGTATGTGTGGATAACTAGCAAAATTATGCAGTTATCACCCAATTATGTGTTTACCAAACCCACATTGCGTAAAATTTATCCTTCAATTTACATATTAGAGCTTTTATTTATTATTTTAAAAGAATATTTTTTTCTTGAATGAATTCAAAGGACTAAGAAAAAGGATCAAACCCTGGCTTGATAACCAAAATAGAACAAAATTAAACATCCAAAAACAAATTACCTATTTTTTGTTAAGCCATAATTTAATACTAACAAATAAGATTAATGTAGAACTTTCTTACCAGCGGTAAGAAGATACAAGAAAAGGATAGAAAAGAAAGAAGAAAAGAAATGGAAGTCTAGAAGAAAGAAAGGAAAAGAAGAACAAAATGAGATCCGAAACATATAGTACAGTGTAAGGAGTAGGTAAGGTTGTGAACAACGTGATCACATAACTCCCAACTATGCAGGATGTCATAGAATAACTACAGGGGTCACTATCTTGCTACAAAATCCAACTCAGCCTGTGCACCTTATAGTATCAAGGTCAAGAGATTGTAGTTAAACCCATTAAGCAATGACTTAAGGGTTAAAACAGCATTGATCTACTGACTTTCAACTATGCAGACCGCTCGAGAGCTACAGTAGTCTTTACTGTAGTAGTTAGCAAAACTCAGCCTGTTCACCTTATAGCATCATGATCTCATGATTTTTGTCACCCTTTGCCCCCCTTTCTACATTAATCTCCAGAGGTCATGATCTAGGTACTTGAACTAGCTGCAAACAGTTTTGTTGCACTAAATCTGTTGCGAGGCAGCCACCATGAAAACCATCAATGTGCATTCTGATATCATAGGATATAAGTTGATACATGCGCCCGTGTCATTACCTAACCTATACCTCCAAGAAGAAGAGAGACAGTTACATCAGAATAATAATAGAGTGAGGAGCTGAGGAGACTACTCTGTTTTGATTGCAGCAGATAGCATCCAGTCAAGTCTCAATGTCAGGGAGCAGCTGGACATAGTAGCAATTTACCTAGTGCTGTCTGTGTGCATCTTAATTATGCATCCACCTAACATGTACCATCACGAAAAAGAAAAACAGTTATATTAAATCAACAAGGGGTGACAGCAGCAAGGATTACTCTGTTCAGGTAACATCTATCTAGTTCTGATCTCCTGTAAGCATCTGATTATAGCATCAAATTTCTTAGTGATGCCTGCATGCATTATGATTGTCAGCTCAATGTTCGACTCCCATACATGCAACTGGGTGAATCAGTCAAACGATAAGTGAGTAAGGATAGGTAGTGTTACTCCAGAATGCCTTCATCCACATCCATGTATTCCTATGTACAATTTGTACCAATTGATCAGCATCAGGCTCTATGCCACTAAAATTGACCTGATTCCATACTTTCCAAGTTTGCCACATGATAGCTATCCATATGGTTGTCCATGCTTCAGATGTAACTTGAGGAGGTTTGCTGGTTGCATGCTGTGAAAGTCTAGGGACTCCATTTGAACTCTGACCAGATAGATTACTTCCTTCACACCAGTGCTTGATTAGTTTCCAGACCTGTTTTATAAACCTGCATTCATGAAATATGTGCTCCACTGTTTGTTGGTTAGTTTTGCACAAGTAACACTTAATATCCCGTTCTGCATAAATGACATTTCTTTCCTGTAATTTTTTTTGGGTTGGCAGTGCGTTTTATAATAATTTCCAGGCATGTACAATAACCTTTTTTGGTGTTACATTGTTCCATACCATCTGAAGCTCCTCTGCCTCCTCCTTAGTGAATTGTTGTTCAGTAGTATTCCTGATGTGTTGGTATGCATCCTTCACTGTGTATTAACCAACTTTACTCCCTCGGAATGTGTATCTATCTCTTCCTTGGTATTGAGGCTCCATATCCTGCAATAATGTAGAAAGTGCAGAAAATTCATTAGGCTCATTACCTCTTAGGTTCCTTCTCCAATCCCATTGCCACTACCATCTATTGTTTTGCCATATTCCAGAATCATACACACTTATCTTTTTACTATTGGCAATGCACTGTAGCAGTGGGAACCTTTCAGCTAAGGTTGTGCTGCCAGTCCACTTATCCAACCAGAAGCACTTCACCTGATCCCATCTTGATTTCCATATTCTGCTGAAACCATGATGAACTTAAGGTATCTTGTATGCTATTCCACCACTTAGAGGCATAGGCTCTCCCTCTTCGTTTACCCCTCCAATTGTTGGTCAGATCTTCTGATGGTTTTAGTTCCTTTAAGTTCCCCACTACTAACATCCCTATATCTGCATATCTAGATTTCAATATGTTTAGCAACAATATGTTTTCACCTTGAAGAGTTCTGTCTCCCCAGTCCCCCATCAAGGCCTCATTGAATGCTACTAAATTCCTTACTCCCATTCCCGCTTTATTTGTAGGAGCTGTTATTTTTTTCCCAAGATACCCAAGCCATCTTTCTTTTCTCCTGTGTACTACCCCAAAAGAAGGACCTTTGCCTTTTAATTAGTTGTTTAATCACAACATTCGGGGCCTTGTAGAGGCTGAAAAAATGAGATGGTAGTGCATTCATCACAGAGTCTAACATCACTAATTTTCCCACCATTAAAATCTGCTTGTGTTTCCAATCTGCCAACCTCTTGTCACATTTCTCAATTACTGGTTTCCATGTGAATGTTCTTCACAGATTTGCACCAACTGGCAGGCCTAATATATCTCCAATTCTGCATCCCATATACCGAGACATCTCTTCCAGTTGATGTTGTGAGATATTGAGTCCTATTAGATGGTTTTTGTGGTAGTTAATTCGAAGTCCTGATAGTAATTCAAAGTTTCTGAGAATGGTTTTCCATGTTTTTACTGTCTCCCACGATCTTTTACCAAAAAAAACCGTGTCATCCGCAAACTGTAAGTGAGAGATAGGTATGTTCTGCCTTCCCACCTTCACTTCCTGGAATAAATTCAGATCTGTGGTTGTGCTAATCAAGTTAGATAGCCCTTGTGCTGCTATGGTAAACAGAAAGGGTGATATAGGATCACCTTGCCTTAGACCACGTGTGGATAGAACTCCTTTGTGGGACTTCCATTGATCAGGACCGAAGCAGAAGCAGACTCTATGAGTTCTCTAATCCACCATCTCCAGCAGGGGGGAAACTCCATTTTTTCCATTCCATCCATTAAGTAATTTCAGTTTAATGTGTCATAAGCCTTTTCAAAGTCCACTTTGACAATTACAATCTATTTTTTTTAAAGTTTCTTTGTTTCATCTAACACCTCATTGGCAATAACTACCCCATCTATCAGCCTCCTTCCTTTCATGTAGGCCATTTGATTTTCTGAGATTACTTCCTCCAGGACACCACTGATTCTTTTTGCAAGGATTTTAGTGATGATCTTAGGCATACTTCCAATGAGTGTTATTGGTCTAAAATCTTGTACCTCCAATGGTTCCTCACTTTTAGCAATTAGAGATATGAACGCTGCATTACTTCCTCTTGCAAGTTAGCTGTTTCTATAAAATTCATTCATCATCTGAATAATGTCACCTTGTATCAGTGGCAGTGTTTGATAAACTCAAAAGTCACTCCATCCGGCCCCGGACTCTTCTTGTTTCCACAACACTTGATGGATGCAAGTACTTCCTGTTCTGAAAAAGGCAGAACTAGTTGTTGTTTAGAATGCACAGATAGTACCTTGAATCTCATGTTAGCTACTGTGGGACGGTTCCATAATGTTTCAATAAATCTGGTAGCAAAATGTTTCCTAAAGCATTCTTTTACAAGCTTAGGTTCCTCTAACCAGACACCATTCTCCCACATTCCACTAATTTTGTTCCTTTTTCGATTAATGTCAATCCACCTGTGGAAGAAAGTGGTATTGGCATCCCCTAGTTTTAACCAATCCACCCTAGAGTTTTGGTAAGTCACACTTCTAAGTCTTTTTGTTATGTTTTCTAATCTACTTCTAAGATTTTCCAAATTCATCTGATTAATTATGCTGTCACCCGCTGCATTCTCTTGTTCAGCTTCTAGCTCCAGCCCCTTCAATTCATTTTTCAGCTGTTTCTGCTCATATACTAAGTCTTGAGGCGCCTGTTTGTTCCATTCCTTGATATCATGTTTCACAACCTTTATTTTTTCCTTAATTCTTTGACTTGCATAGCCTGTTAGTCCTTGACTTTTCCTTGTGTTCTCAACTAGTACATTATAGTCCTTCATCTGAAGCCAAATATCTAACAATTTCAAAGGCTTAGTTCCCCAATTATGTACCTTGTAATTCAAGTTTACTGGATAGTGATCTAATTCATCTTTGTCTAATCCAACTTGGATCCAAGCCATGTCCTGTCCTAGCCACTTTTCATTAACTAAAAACCTATCTAGCCTACTCATGACCTTGAGAGATCTTAGATACCATGTGAATCTTCTTCTTGTCATCCTTAAATCTTGTAATTCCATCGCACTAACAAATTTGCTGAATAATCTGATCTCCTGCTCACTGTATTGTGGTGCAATTCCTTTCCTCTCATTTCTATGTAGTATGGCATTCAAGTCTCCCATGAGACACCACTTTTCATCTTTCTTTCCAGCATATTCTACTATCAGTTCTCTCCATCGTTCCTGTTTTTCATCCAGACTATTCGGACCATACAGATTTAACATGTTTGATACCACATCTTCATTGTACCAGTGCCCATTGACTCCTAAGTAGCCTGGTCCTGATAGTATGCTTTGTCTTTTGAATTTTCTGCAGTTCCATATGCATAATAATCCCCCTAATAGTCCCTTTGAACCTTTATACACCCAATCAAAGTCTAAATCATACCATAACAAAGTGCACAACCTTTGATCAATTTGTTCCATTTTAGTTTCCTGAAAACTAATGTAATCTGGTTTCTGATGGAAAATAAGAGTTTTTACATTTCTCTTTCTTCCAGCTCCTCCAAGTCCTCTTACATTGTATGTGACAAGTTTCATGGGACTGTTAATTCCTCTGATGTTCGATGAGAACTTGATGGGAGATCACTTTTACCTCCTGCCACTTTCTGCTTATTGAGATCCATGAGCAGATTTTTGCAACCTTCAATGTCAAATTCATATGATATTCCTAATTTGTGTCCTATATTCATCATTTATGTGACTTCCTTCACCTGTTGATTGATAGTTTGTGCATTTATCACTAAATCCTCCCTCTCCCTAGAACCAGAGTTGATAACTAATTGATCCAACCATTCATCAAGAACATTTATATTTTTGGCCCTCTTTGGATCAATCTCCTTACGAGTCTGGCTTCTAGTTTTAGGTCCACTACCCCTACATATTGAGGCTTTCTTCCTTCTAACTGGTGTGCCTTCCTGATGCTTTATGGTGCCCAGGGGAGGAAACTCAATCTGATTTACTTCCTGATCTGAATCCATGGTCACTTCCAGGTTCCTCTCACTGTGCTCTTCCTCTTTGATATTAATAGTGATTATTCTGTCTTGTCCTCCAGAAACATGCAGATTTTTTTTATACTACCTTTATTTTCTGGACAGTTGTTCATTGATTGAACCTCCTTATCTGTCTGCTGGTTTTGAGCCTCCAGTGCTAGTTTGTCCCTTTCCTGTTTATCAATCTCTACACCACTAGAGGTTATTGAATGCACAACTCTACTAGTATGTGCTACATGTTCCTCTTGTATTCCTTTACACTCATTTAACAGTATTAACATAAACCATCCTTTTATAGGGGATGCCTAAGTTTCTGGCACAACCTCGGTCTGTACTTCCTATGTGTTGCTATGCACTGTTGGCCACCAATCAAGTTGAGCTGGCTTCCATTGCAACATTTTCAGTGAGTTAGGTTCCACTTCTTGTAGGTCATCAGATATTTGTCTGTTCACTTCTTCTATTCTAGCACTTGTGAATGGTTCATTTACAACATGCACATATTCATCCTTAGACCCTTATGTGGTTCCTTTACTGATCTCATTGGTGGTGTTTGATTCTAAGTCATCTGTTTCTAATTCTTCCTCCTGCCAATTTACTCGGCTATGCGAGTCTACTAACCTCCATTATGAGTAGGGAACATATCATTTTATCGATCTCCATTGCCAATATTTGGTTTATCAATTCCTTTTTATTCACCTCCACTAACATCAATGCAGCATCTAGATATTTTTTATTTCTGGTATCCTCATCTATCTTCTCAAACACACCAAGCTAAGAACCAATAGCTCTAAATGTCTCTTCATTCCACACATGTATTGGTGTTCGAGGACGAAAAAACTTGGTGGGTTTTTTAGGTATAAAGAATTTATGCACAAAACCAAGTTAAATTGCCTAAAAACACTCACTTTACCGCAAGCATACGGATGTAGTTGTGTAAGTGAAAATATGATCAAATCCCACAAGGAGTGTTGGTGTTAAAAGTTGATTCAAGCGTGACTACCTAAACTATTATGCATACAATTCAAACCAATAAACATAAAAGATGAAACTTG
>JAOWBN010184883.1:0-16491 GCA_028565015.1 Pinguicula moranensis
GATCCATAATATATATATCGAAAACTCAAGGAACAAGATGATTTTAGTCATCCAGTATACATGAAAATAACAAGAGTTATTTTTTCAAAAAATGAAGAGTTATTTTTTTTAAAAGGTGCTTACAAGTCAATTATAATTTTAAGAAGGTTGAGCAAAATAGGGGCTAAGTGTAGTTAATAAACTTGGAACATTATACCCATTCAACTCAAATCCTTCATTCCGCATCTCAAGAAACAGCTCAAAAGCGTGGACGTACACAAACCCATCCTCCCCTCCACGTCCACAAATCATATTATTCCAAGAAGCTCCATTTTTTTCCGGCAGTCTGTCGAACACGTGTTCAGTATATTTAAAATTCCCGAATCCCGAGTATATTTAATCAACGTGTTCGCATGGAAGATACTCAAATTAGCCAAACCGTTCAAGAACACATCATGTAATCCTTTCCCCACTACTTCTTCCGTAATCTGCGAAAACCCATTCTGGAAAAAACAAGAAATTTCTGGGCGAGAGCTTGTTCATAACACATTGCAGTATATGGTGCTTGGAATCTTTTCTGCATTGGATGAAGGAGGAATTCGAGGAAGTAGCGGTTGAAAATTTGAAGAAATATTCAAACTTGATATGAGTGATCTTGTTCCTGGTGTGCAGTGTGCCTAGCCAGCATAAAGTATCTTTTCATAAATATTAACAAGAACACGATACATTGTAATTTGCAAAGCAGGGAGTGTAACCAGAAAACTTAAATTGGTGGCCATTACCAACTTGTAGTTCCTACTTCCTGGGGTGCAATGCAATTTGCATTAGCTATATGTTAAGATTGGAAGGCACAACATTAGTTTAAATCTAAAGGGCGCGTTCATTGGACAATTGTTCCTGGTGTGCGACTTTTGTCTTTAATCTTCCCACTCGATTTCTTATCTGAAGCAATATCAAGCAGTCCGTCCGTACTCCGTGCCAATATGTTCAAAAATTGTTAACTAAATGAGTGCTTTAGATAACCAACAACTGACCTAGAATTGGTCTTGGATAACAAGTTCTACTTTCGTTTCTCAAAATTTTAGCCGTGAAAGTGCTTTTGGAGACGTTGTTAAGCCATTTTCTCTACAAACTTATGTGTGTGTTTTAGTTATACATGTGTTAAATTGGTTGTAACCAATTTAGCACGATCTCAAACACTGCTTAAATCAATTGGAGCTGAATATCCTGATCTAAAAATACTTTGGAGCTGAATATAATCACTGGAACCGAAGTCTGATCTAGCATTAACATTCTAGAGAAAATAATATGGAAAAGCACTATAAGCACAGAAACACCAGACAATGTAAACCTATCTATACAATTTACTACAAGTATAAACTAGCCCTATATCCCAAACATTCCAAAAATCATTACTTTATATTCAAACCGAGAAACTCAAACCTTGAAATGTTAGTATTTGCCGATAAATTGAACAATTTAATCGTGCTTGCTTACAACAATGCAGTTAGAAACAAAAACAGAAGCAGAAGTTACTTTGGACCTGCGTCTCTAAAAGCACTTCTGGATTAATAATAAAGAGAAGCAGAAGTCTAATTTTAAAATAGTCAAAGTAAACTTCAACAAGGAAAAGGAAACGCATACGCAGTATAAGTACTACTAAAAAATACTTAAAAGCTAGAGCAAAAATGTTCAATTTGGTATTAAAAGATGTTAGGTAAGGTAGGTAATATTATGAAAACAGTACATACAAGGTATCACAATGGTTCTCCCCTATAAGAGAGCAAGAACCAGCCCAACTACTCAACTACAGTACATCAAGGTGGAAAATAACGACTGAGACAAAGGCGAGGATGCCTTATCCAATCTGTCGTAGAGACCACAGCCGAAGGTTTCTCGAACGCCTTATACCAATGCCACAATTGAAGTTGTATTTGCTCAAAAATCAGATCATGCATGAATCTTGTCGAATCAAACCGTGCTGCATTACGGGCCTTCCAGATATTCCACATTGTGCAATGCCAAACCGACTTCCATATATCACAGTCAGCCGGGTAAGTCCATATGCCCATGTGTGCGAAAACGTGGTCCAATGGTTGGTTGTGCCCAACATAAAGAAATCCCAACCAATTATACACTGCCGCCCATAACCTGTAGGAATAAGGACATTCCCAAAAGAAATGGGATAGAGCCTCGGATTCAAAGCCGCAAAATACACACTTGCCTGCCTCTGGAGATAGTGCTATTCCTCGTCGTAATAAGTTATCGGTTGTTGCAATCCGGAATTGAATTGCACGCCAACAGAAAGCCATTACTTTATTAGGAGAACATTTCCCCCAAACCAGACCCACATGAGGAAGAGAAACCGCCGGGTTTGAATCTAGACTCGAAGCCTTGTAGGCACTTCGGGTTGAGTAGTATCCAGAAGTCGTGTCCGACCAAAGAAAAGAGTCTCGGCCGACACAAGGATGATGATTTTCCAGCTCATTCTCTATATCACGTAGCCATTCTATTGCCTCAGCTTGAAGAGGCCGTCTCAAATGCCAAATAAGCTGCCAACCCGAGTCAGACTCCCTCCATTTATCAGAAATCCGGTATTGTTTATCCATCACAAGAGCATAATACACGTTAAGGTCGTGGCTTGCAAGTGTACCCGAACCGAGCCAGTTATCTTCCCAAAAATGGGTATGAGAACCATCCTTAACATTACGGCGAACACGTTCAGCAAACCAAGGTGCCACACACACAGCACTTCGAAGGTCCTTCCACCAACGAGAGGCACATCTTACAAGAGGCAAATCATTCCAGTCACCTGTATGAAAATGAGATAGAAAGCCAACATATTTGGATAACAAAAGATCTCGCCATTGACCCTGAGTCTCCACTCGCAATCTCCACCCCCACTTACCAAGTAAAGCAGTATTGAAGAGATGTAGATCAAGAAAACCAAGACCCCCAGAATTCTTTGGTTGACACATTTGGTCCCAACCAATCCAAGCAATAGGTTTCCTGTCCGTATAACTGTTTTTCCATAAGAAGTCCCGACATATTTTGATCATCTCAGAAATAACCTTTTTAGGGGCTTTGTAAAGTGAGAAGTAGTAAACAGGCATGCTGCTTAGAACATTTTTGATAAGAGTGATCTTACCCCCAAAGGACAGATACTTGTTTGTCCAATCGCCGGTTCTATTTTTCATCTTCACAATGAGTTTGTCCCAGCTATGATAAAGCCCAGGATTGCAGCCAACTGGGATACCCAAGTAGTCAAAAGGTATCCCCATGACCGAACAATGAAGTAAATGTGCAAAGTGTTGTTGTTGCAGCAATGATATATTGACTCCAAGAATGCTACTTTTCTGAAAGTTAATTCGCAAACCAGAAACCAACTCATAAACACGCAAGACTCCTTTCATGGCCAGCACATTGGCCTCATTGCCAAGACCAAAAAATAGGGTATCATCCGCATACAAAGAATGCGTATATATCTTCCGACCGACCTCAATCCCGCGAATGTGAGATGTCTCAACCGCCCGTTTCAAGAGAAGATTAAGGCCTTCAGTAGCTATAACAAATAAAAAATGCGATAAAGGGTCACCTTGGCGTAGACCACGTTCAAAGTTGAAAATCTCTGTCGATGCCCCGTTAACGAGGACAGAACCAGTCGCCGTGGAGAAGCATGATTTCATCCAAAGAATCCATCTTTCACAGAAGCCAAGCTTACGCATCATCTCAACTAAAAAATTCCAATTTACAGAGTCGAAGGCTTTAGCAAAGTCGACCTTAAGGAAGATAGCAGGAGTTTGTGTCGTCTTGACATAGTGTAACAGCTCAGAGGCTAATAAGATCCCATCCTGAATCTGGCGGCCTTTGATGAATGCAAGCTGTTGCTGAGAAATAATCCGGGGCAACACAATTCGTAACCTGTTGGCTAATAGTTTCGACAAAATTTTATAGGCACTGCCAACTAAAGAGATAGGCCGGTAATGACTCAATTCTGTGGGGCATGTCACCTTTGGAGCCAACATAATTGAAGTTGCATTAAGCCCTCGAAGAAAATGGCCCGTATAGAAAAATTCCTTTAAGAATGCAATGTAGGAATGTTTCATAGTATCCCAATGAGTCTGCAAGAATGTGAAATTAATCCCATCAGGACCGGGGCTCTTCTTACCAGAACAGTACCACAAAGTCCGAAAGATCTCTTCTTCCGTGAATTCGGCCATGAGGAAAAGATTATCATCTTGCGTCAATGTAGAGGTTGCTGGTAAAGATAGAGATGGCCTATCATGTAGCGATTCCGCATAGTGTTTAGCAAAATATCGATGAACTGCAGACTTTACAACCGGTATAGATTCTGTCCATTGTCCATGAAGGTGAAGGCCACGAATATTATTGCTCTGCCGTCTTTTACGAACACAAGCATGAAAGAAACTTGTATTTACATCGCCCTCTTTGATCCATTGAGCTCGTGATTTTTGACTGTAAATGGACATCTCTCGTTGTCTGGCAAACTTGAGATTATCGAGCATAGTACGACGCTCGGTAATCTCATTTTCAAGTAGAGGTCGTATCTCACTTGCTTGCTCTAACCATCTCAAACGTGCAGACCATCCTTCAATCTGTCTTTCCACTCGACCGAACACCTCAGAATTCCACACCTTAAGTTTAAGGCGTAGACTCTGTATGGAGCTGTGCAAAATGAAGGATTTCGTGCCAATAAAATTTATGGAATTCCATACCTCCGCCACAAACGGCTTTATAGACACATGCGAGTTCCAACAGTCAAGTGTGGCAAATTGTTTTGGCCCCCAATTGCCCGCCAGTGCATACAAAATAACCGGACGATGATCAGATACTGTACGGTCCAAAGCTTTCTGCACAAGATCCGGCCAAACCGCAACCCATCTTGCTGAAAGAAGAAAGCGATCTAGGCGACTAGCAGCCGTGGCATCACTACTCATCCAAGTGAAATAATATTGCTGGATTGGAAGATCAATAAGGCCATTGTCCATGATAAAAGAATCAAAAGAAGCCATATCCAAAGTCCGAGGACCAGAGTAATTCATCCTTTCAGAAGGTGAACGAAGAGTATTGAAATCCCCAACAACACAAGTAGCAATAGAAGGAAACTCAGCCAAAATATCCGTAATGTGCCTCCATACAATACGCTTAGTCGGAATATCCCGACCATGGACATAGACGTTGATAATACGGACAGTCTCCTGGTTTGATAAAACAATACCATCAATAATCATCATAGAGGGGTGAATAATCACCTGAGACATCTGGAATGCAGATGTAGACCAGAGGGTAAGCAGACCACCCGAACGTCGCTCACTGGGACTTGCTGCCCAACCGAAGTTAGAGTTTCCCCAAATTTTAGTAGCCATGAAATAGTTTACCTTGTCAGACTTAGTTTCTTGCAAACATAAGAACTCAATAGAATTTCGACGAACCAACTTCCTCAACTCTGCCATTCGTCCGGATGCCCCTAGGCCATTAACATTGATAGTTGTAATAATCATGAAGCAACCACTGGTTCATCAACGGATTCAGGCCCTCTTGTTACCACATCTGCATCTTTAGATTCCATATCTCGCAATTGAGCTAACACAACATATTCTGGCAGGTTGCTGTGAACACCAAGTGCTTTGGCTAGCTGCCATATTTGTGTCGCTTCATCTTGCGAAATTTGAGTTGGGGCCTGAGTTTTTTGGCGACTCCGCATAGGTCTCAATGCACCGTCATCCGCAGACTTCATTTTACGCTTCAATTGCTTAACCTTCTTTTCTTCCAAAGTAGCCCTGAAGATAATAGGATTCAAGCCAAAAGGATCCGGTCGAGCTTGAAACTCTCGAAGGGCAGCTTGCATAATCGATGTATGAGGGTCCAATAGATGCTCAGATACCAGTGGCGCCACGTCCGCAGCCACCCGAATTTCCTCAGCACGTACACTCACCTCCACTTCAGGTACACTCACCTCCACTACATTTACAATGTCAGGGGCAATCTCAGTGTCAGGAATAATAGTATCAGTATCATGCGACATTTCCATAGCTTCCGGCAGGGTGGACGAATGAGCAACAGTAGGTCGAGTAGCAGGTTGTTTGACCGTCTCCCAACCCCTCCTATTAGATCGTTCTTCTTTAACCGAAACAGAAAACCATTCGGACTCCAACTCAATCTTAATACACTCATCAATAGGCAACTTATTTTTTGTTCGAACACAAAGCCGTGCACATTGAAGTATGACACGATCCAGAGTGTTCTTATCTGTATGAAGGAACTCACCAAAATTTTCACCAAGATCCTTAAAGAATTTGGGATACCAACATTGAAGAGGAGTCCCACGCACTTGTAACCACACCACACGAGTTGATTCCTCTTCTTTGGTATGCCACGGCTTAATAGAATGTAGGCCAAGATTGGCCACAAGATCCGGGTCTTCCTCCAAACGGACTTTCAGATCCCTCGAAGGGTAAGTAATCAACATCCCTCCACCTTCCACACGTACCACTTTGCCATCTCCAAAGAAATTTTTGTCCATACGCTGTAAGATAT
Source organism: Pinguicula moranensis (assembly GCA_028565015.1). Taxonomy (NCBI): domain Eukaryota; kingdom Viridiplantae; phylum Streptophyta; class Magnoliopsida; order Lamiales; family Lentibulariaceae; genus Pinguicula; species Pinguicula moranensis. The sequence goes on from JAOWBN010184883.1 coordinate 6,538, forward strand.
CCTTTTCTCCAATTCCATGTAGAGGACGAGCAATGAAGCAATTATTAAGCCATGCTGCCTCCACAGGGTCCACTGCAAACCGCATCACCCGTTGTTCTGCATTTCCATTCATTGACACCTCGAGACGTATCAGAGGGGGACTCGAAGAAAGTAGCAAGTCTCCTTTCTTACGCTCCCGACGCACTAGCAGCTTCTTATCGCCCATCCAACATCCACCCAAACTAGTCAGTAGAGTTCCCACATCTTGTCCCCGAGCAAAATGGATGAAAGCGTAACGATGTTGCGTCCCCTGATTTCTCGGGATGAATACGTCCCGTAAATCACCGAATCCACCAAAAGTTCGCCTGAGATCCAATTCCTTCGCCGAATCAGGGAAATTCGTGACGTAAAAAGAGTCGCATTCCGTTCTAAAACGAGTAACATATGCCGGCAACGGTGGACGACGGTCAGGGTGCTCTGCAGTCTTTTTCCTGCCCCGACGCCGTACCTCTTCCCATCCTGATTCATTAGCGACATCGTTAGGAGCAGTGTGAGCATCCGGTGGGGCAATTGGAAGGTCATCAGGCGCAGTGGAAGCATGAACTGGTGTGTCCGTTCGTGTACTAACCGGTTCAACGAAGGCAGGTGGGGCAGATGCCGAATAATGAACCGTCGCCACAGGGACCTGAAGAGACGCACCACTGCGAGCCCCCTTCACCGTCTCTCCAGTGTACCCCGTAGAACCTGCCGGAAGTCCCGTCCCCGTTCGTGCCTCGGCCGCCGCAGAGGACTCGCCAGTTTCATGCCCTACAGAGGTTTTATCGAGCGGCTGAAGAGATTCCATTTCCAGGTCACCAAAGGAAGCATTCCGAGGCAAGGCAGCACCGTCCAGAGTCCCTTCTATCGTTCCCGCCGCCACGGAGAAGGAATTTGCAGGCGGAGACACGGAGGTAAAGCCTCCCAAGTCTGGAGAGAATTTTTTTCAACGCCCCTTCACTTTCCCCATTTTTTTTTGCTATAATAGTCACATTTGGTGAGTTACAGTTACCACTAAAAAAGAAAGGAATTTAATGTATTTTTTTCAAAATACTGATGAGAAACCTGAGTAAGATAAATATTATTGCACTATCAAATCTTTTTTAAAATTTCATTTAACTGAAGGCTTTACACCTCTCCCAATCGTTAATAGTTATAATAGAAGGCAATGAGGCGGCTATACATGGCCAAGGCTGAAGCAAGTGTTCTGTTATCAGGCAGTTGCACATAGTTTGACACTTTTGATCTGTATAGCGTGTAACTGTTGGTGCTGTTATGTTAGATAAGTTGTCATTTAAGCTTGTTTTGTTAGACTTAAGATAGTTGGATTAGCAAGGCTATAAAGATGTACACTGTAAATTTGGTTTCTAAGTTGATGAGATTACAGTTTCTACTTCTCACTCCTCTTCCCGGATCACATTCTTATTTAATTTAAGTTGGGCCTAATCCATTAGGTCAAATACGTTAATATAAATAAGAATTCGTATTGCAAAATTGTTACCTCTCCCCTCATTTTCAACTGCAACTTTTATTTTCTTTCATTTCCTTTCATCTTCTTATTTTGATGTCTTTCTCAAGCTATTTCCCAAACCTCGTCCCTCTTCACACCTCATCTCTACAACTCCCCTGTTCTCTAAACTCCCTTCCATCCTTCCCTTTCTCAATTTTGGAAAAAAGAGTTGTTACATTATAGTAGAGAGAGCTAAGAGCCACAACAAGAAAATATTGAGTGATCTTGCGGGAAAGATCCCAATGCACGTATATATGCAATCTTAAACGAGGCATCACAATTATAGAAGATAGTTGAGATTGAGAGAACCTACATCCAATTTAAAATTAATTGTAGAGAATGAACGGGATCGTATATAGTAGATAGGATTAGATTATTAAAAAAATATGGCACAACTTGTGTCGAGACAATCGCGAATCCAACCCAAAATTATTGAAGGGCAATTTTTTTTAATGGGGGCTAAATAGATTTTTTTTTCCTGGGAGGGGGCCTAGGCCCTTAGGGGATAACTCAGGGACAGGGGAGTGTTGACAATATTGAAGAAGATAAGAATGAGGAAGAAAGTCAACAACATGATTTCCTATATTCAACTACCATAAAACATGGAGGAGACTTGCCTACCATAAATCATGGAGGAGATTTGATGTCGAGACGGAGGAGATTTGATATGTTGAGACTTGCCCACCATAAATCATGGAGGAGATTTGATATGTCATTTCTTGTGATCTTTGTGATCTTGCTACTTGTCAATTGTAAAACAATTATGTCTATAAAATAAATAACAATACCATACGGATAGATCATTGAAGATCTTCCAATACAGCATCTTCTTTCCACTTTTCTTCTTCTGTTTAACTCTTCATTCATGGTATCAGAGCATTTGGCTCGCGCTTGTTGAAGATCCTCATTCTATGATTTGCAATTCATATTTGCTGTCTGATTAATTTTGTTGCCGAGTCCTTATCTTCGAACTGTCGTTGTTGGCCATTTGTTTGTTCGATCTTGGCATGAAAAGCAACATTGTTGATAAGTTTTGATAAGCACTCTAACAGAGGACTATGTTTTCTTTTCATTTGCAAAGGAGCTTTCTTCCTGCCTGTTTCTACTTGGATTATGTCTAAACATTTTGAAGCAACTTCATGGCTACATCTACGTTCAACGCACCTAGTCTCCCTCCGGTTATTATCACAAAGTGTGATGGAAGTAACTACCTCGTATGGGTTTCACAGATCTGCCCAATTCTCCGTAGTAACGAATTGATGAACATTGTGGATGGCTCAGAACGAGCCCCTGCCGAGTTCTTGATTGTCTCTGGTGCAACTGCAAACAGTGAAGCTATTCAGAAATCCAATCCGGATTTCATCAACTGGTACAAGCGTGATCAGTATTGCTTGTCCTGGATAAACTCAACACTTACGGAACGGATTCTTCTCCAAGTATTTCTGATGTGAATTTTTGCTTGCAGAATGTAAACGTGGAGTCGGGAACTTTTTTTTTATCAAGAGAAATACACCAATTGAGCAAATTTCGAAATTGACAAAAATAAAAGGATAGATTGTGCAATCCAACAAAAAGTTACACGGAATAGAAGGATGAAAAAGCACGGAGATGGAAGAAACGTATTATGCCGTAGAAACCCAATCAAACATGAAACATCAACCCCTAGTCAACTACTACACTAGAAACGAATGTAAACCAAAAGTTCAATCAAACGCCTACCCGAGGATCTACTCTACGATAAATACGAGTATCATAAAATAAACCTTTACATGAATCCTAAGAATCATGTAACCTAATTCTCTTTAGAATATGAATTCAAAGAAACAAAGAGATTCCACTCAAGTTCATAACTTCAATAAAACGTTCGTCTTCTAAAATTGAGAAAAATCTGCCTTTAAATAGGCTACAATCTTGATGGGCCTAAGATTCTAATCCCTAGACTTTATTTGAGTTCCAAACCAATTTCTAAAATTGGACCTTACCCAAGTAAGAAGCTCATTCTAAGTTAATTAATAAAAAGTAGAAAATTGCCTAATTAAATAAAATTCGAAATTCACAAACTAGTGGACTAATTTAATTAAAAGACATAATAAGAAAAATAAAGATCCATCTTGATATCTTCTAGCAGTGGCCGTGACCTCCCACACGCACAACATCACATATGCTCGATCTGGTCTCAGTAACTCGCGTGCCAACTTCCAAATTGATAACAGTATGTCCGAAAATCATAAAGCGTCATCGGCCTGTTAGAATTTGATCTCCTTTTATCCGCATATGTCTTGAGAAGTCTTCTGGCATGGGGTAAAATTTCAGTTCGATCAGAACAAGTGCAAACCTCCGATCGACTATAAAACTAAGACTGCGCAATACTGCAAATAGCAGATCGTGAAAGAACAAAAATAGCCTGTTCCGAAATTCATATCTCACGATCGGACCATTAAAATGCGATCTCCTCTGAACAAAAAGACGCCCAATGAGTCTTATAACTGAAGTTGAAGTTTCAGAACGATCCGACTATGTTTGTGCCTCTGATTGGAAGTAATCACGAAACTGCACTTTGCTGTAATTTACATTGCAGGGTCCAATTACTTTAAACCATGCAAGAATCCAAATTCGTCTCGGACCCCCAACAATCACATCATCCCCTCCATCCTGGGAAGGAGTCGTCCTCGAATCCAAATCGTCATGTGAATTAAAATACTCTGCATAAGTTGGTAACAAGATCGGAATTCCTATCGAAGATCGTATCATTTATGATGTAGAACAAGCTGCACCGCAAGGATCCGAGCTAAGGAATGATCACCTAGTTTGGCCAAGTGGACTGATCACTAGAGCTCGAGCTAAGAAGATCAAGGATGAGCTATTAGGCTTCAGTAAGGGACGGTTGGCCAAGGTGGATGGCTCAAGTGACGTACCCCTTCGAGTGGATGCATCTCTTCGAACTAAGCTGACAATTCTAACCAACATATCCTTTCATGAACGGTTGCACCTCTTCACCAATGGATGTAACCCTTCATGAATGGTTGTATCTCTTCACCAAAGGTCGCACCTCTTCATGAATGATTGCTCCTCTTTGCCAATGGAAGCACCCTTTTAGAATGGAGGTAACTCTTTACAAATGGACGTACCCCTTCATGAAAGGATGCATCTCTTCACCAATGGATGCACCCGTTCATGAAAAGATGCACCTCTTTGCCAAAGGACACATTTCTCCATCAATTAACGTACCTTTTCGAATAGTTGTGTCCTTCCAAACAGATGCATCTCTTAGAACCAACGCATCCATTCATTAGTACCTTTTGACTTAAACGTGTTAGAGCCTATAAATAGGACTCCCTTGAACTCATTTTACTCAGCTTTTGATTATTGAAAATAACTTTTGAGGTGTGTTCCTCCTTCTTATTATCTTTTTCTCACATGAAGTTTAGTGGCGTCTACTTACGGTCTTATCCTTGGTTCTTGGTTGAGACAAGTTCTCTTCAGATTTCCATTTGGTGGCGACCATTTAACAAACGTTACCTTGGTTCCCCCAAGTTGACGGGCCAAGTGTACAAACAAAATACTCTTTTTCGATCTTGGAAATGAACCACCAATACTTGATATTCAGTTTTTTCACATTAGTTGGCAAGGTTCGTATCACGTGACCTCCAAATAATGCTAAAGACCATTGGATACTGAATCTTTTAGTTAGTCCTATGGGGGCGAGCATGGTACTCATTTGGGAGGAGGAAGAGCAAGACCTCAGGAATCTACTGAATAATGATACTGAATGGTTGGCTAATTATATTACTGGAGTGACCCCTTGGTCTGAGCTCTCACTGTGTAAAGAACGTCTTTGTTGGATTAAGGTATATGGGTTACCTATACAAGTCTAGAAAAGATCAATCCTAGAGAAAATTGGAGTCAAAGTGGGGTAATTGGTCCTAATCGATGATCTCACCATAAAGCAGCGCTACCATGAGTTTGCTCAACTGTTGATTCAGGTGGACATTGGCTCTTAGATAGCTCAGACTCTAAATATTGAGATTGAGGATATAGTACATATACTGCATATTGTGGAAGTAGATGAGGGTAAATTTAATGTTTACCTGTGGCAAGACAATGTTGGCAGTTCATCAGGAAATTGCACCAGTCAGAGTTCAGAGCAATGCTCTTTAGACGAGAGGTATGATAATGTTGATAGTAAGCATGTACCTATGCAGAACCATAAATGTGACATAGCCATAACTAAGGTTGAGCATGTTCCTACCCAGAGCCATAATTATGATACAGAAGTAACATTGTGTAGTAATTTCGCTCTCAGTAAAACGGGCAAGGAAACACAGAATCAATGCAATATCTACTCAAATAAAGGATGGGACAACACCATTAACCTCTAATGCACCAATCCAGGAATTCTTGTGAGACATGGGACACCTATTAAACTGGATTGGTGGCCCACAACCATTCCAACCATTCCAAGCTCAAAATAGGAACCGGTTGAGGATATTAATGGTGAAGTGATACCTGAAACTCAGGAAAATACTACAGTGTCTCTGGAAAAGGAACTGACTATCCATACTGAGGAAAAAGGAGTTGGACATACAGGAATTGAATGCAAAATGCAAGAAATACTGCCATCCAATAATTCCACTATTGTTTGCAGGTGAACTTAAAGTATCCCACTGAGGAGCATAATTCAAACCAGCCAGCAAATCTTACCATGGAAGAAATGAGTGGCGTGATATTGTCTATAGTAGTTATGCTGGAAAGGAAAGCACATGAAAACACCCCTGCTATGGAAGCAATAGCCTCACTGCAGATCTCCACTAAGGAATTTCCACCACTTGGATCTAAACCACACCATACAGCAAAACCTAACTCTACACCCTTAATGAGGAAATCCATACCAAAGAAAACCAAAGGGAGTGGGCCAAAAATTAGAAGTCAAACAAAAAAGAAGTATACCTGAATAGAGAAAGGGATCAAGCAACTCTTGACGAATTGATTGGTCCGCTGGTAGAGCAACAACCTCTTAGGCCACCAGAAGATCAGCCAACCCCTATTTACTCTGACTATTCCACCCAATGTTATAGAAACACAGGATCATCATAGAGTAGAGACTGTGATATGAATCCCTGCCGAACTTGTGGCAAAACCCCACACCAATTCAAGATTCAAAAAAAAGATCTAAAAAGGGACGAATTTATTGTGCTTTCGCTTGGGTTCCATCAGGTTGACTCTATTATGGCATTAGGGCGTGATCTGGGGATAACCTATGGCCCAAATCCAGAGGAAAAAAGAGAGCTACTAGTACAACTAAACTATAACATCCACAAGGCTGTTGATGTAGTGAAATCTGATAGTAGCAGGCAAGAAGGAGAAGTGTTACATATATGAAGATAATCACGGATGTTCGACCGAGATGATCTTCATTGACCTCTAATAGAGTGGGTTCGAGGAAGATCACAGAGGTTTGTGAGCTTTTCCCTTAGAGGTGGCTTTGCTGCATTCATCATTTTCTTGTAGGTGGGCCCTTTGCCAAACATTTTTCGTCCCACGTCACTTTGCTTAACTTCTAAGACATGACCTTAGATAACAACTTGTAAAGTGATTCCTATAAATGATATTGGCTTGCACTCCTATGAATTTTTCGGATTATCTAAGTACAAGAAAACGTGTGCGTGCAAACGGGTTAGGCAAGACACACATGAAAATAACGTGCAAACATGCCTAAACTGCACGTATGAAAATGTGCGTGCGGCGGGACAATTTCTTTTTTCTTTTTAAAAAACGTACGTGTGATATCTGTCTGTTTTATAAAACATGCGCGTGTCAGGCTTGAAAGTCCAACATGCAAACTGTGCCGTGCAGTGCGGGCTGGCCCACACCGTGAATTTTGTTTTTTAAATTGTCATTTAATTTATATTATTATTTTTATTAAATAATTTTAAAATAAAAAAATAATAATTAAAAATGTGCAAACATGCATGCCTCATTTGCATGTGGGCTAGCCCGGCACGACATATTTTTTACGCCCGCTGTGCTACACACGTACGTTATAAATAAGCGCGGTTTATGGCGCCCGTACGCTTACAAAGCGTGCGCGTGCTGGGATGGAAAATTCATCCCGCAAACCGTGCCCGTGTGGTACGGGTCCATCTCTAGTTATCCGCCTTTGCTTGGAAGGTTATATATGAAAAACTGAATCCTCTTGGCAATCTGGTTGTGGAGTGAATATCCTGTAAACAGCCAATGAAATCATCATTTATTACATACCAAAATTCATTGATAAACTTAAAATTGAAACCATCTAGCCCAGGAGCCTTTGATCCATTGCATAAGCTTGCTGCCTGTTTTATTTATGCTTCCCAAAAATTAGCTATCAACATTTCATTTTCTTCAGTTGTTAGTTTCTGCTCTAACTCAAAATTTAGGAATATCCGGTTGTCTTCTTTAGTCTCCTCAAACTGCTTCTGGAAAAGTTTTCTAAAAACTTCTTTCACTTCTGTAACTGAGTCTTTCAAACATCCATTTTCATAAACTCCTTGTACTGCATTGGGTTTCGTATTGTTGTTCATTCGTACATGAAAGAATTTTGAGTTGGTACCCCCCTCAAAAAGCCATTGCACACAGGATTGCTGATATATCATTGTTTCTTTTTTTTTCCTCTGTAGATGTTGCAGCTGTTCCCAACTCCCTTTTTTGTCATGGCATTCTTGAATGGTCAGAAGCCTGATGGCTAACATTTGATCATATCTCTTGACCTCTAGGATAAGTTGGTTAATCTTGACCTCCACCTCCCCATATATTCTCTTACTCCATTGCTGCAACTTAGCTTTTAGGTGCTTGAGTTTTGCTTTCAACGTTAAAGCTTTCCAGTCTTTGGGCTGCATTTCTGACCGCTCTTTATCCACCAATGGCTTTAGTTCTGGATTATCCATACATACACCATAGAACTTGAGTGGCTTTGTTCCCCAATCTCTTATATTTTCTACTAGTAATATGGTTGCATAGTCTGAGACTGTCCTTGGCAATGTGGATTGACGCAGGTGCGACCGTGTTTCTAACCATCTTTCATTTACCAAAAACCTATCCAAACTGCTGCCTCCTGTTCCATCAGGTCTGAAATATGTGAGATTAGCTCCTAATAATGGCAGGCCTATTAACTATGCCTGCTGGATAAATGTCTTGAATTTCAAAGCTTCTGAAGCAGAGAATACATGCATCTTTTCTTTCTGCCATGTTTCTGATAACATTAAAATCTCCTACCAGACAGTACCTATGAGGATGTAATTGTTGTAATTTGTCCGTTACTTCTATCCACATCATTCTCTTATTATCTATTTGACAAACTGTCTCCTGCCCCCAATTGCCTTCTAATCCCAATACTCCAGTAACCAGCCAGTTCCTATTAAGAGTGGAGCTTCTTCTTCTCCAACTGTATAAAATTCTGTCGGATTGACCAATAGAAGGTTTGTATTCCATTTCAAAATTTTCATGCGCGCCAGAGGGCTGGTTCTTTGCATCTGTCTCTTGGATACAAAACATGTCGTTGTCTCTTATAGAGGCTTTTTTTTGGAGTTAAAAGACCATTTACCCTGTATTATACCTATCGAATAATTTATCTCTCTGTACTTTCAAAATGACCACTTTACCCCTCTGTACTTTCAAAAAAAGCCCACTTCCCCCGAGTGTGATTCACTCTCTATTCCGCGACTGGGGGTATGTTTATTAGGAGATTTATTACCCTTTTTTAAAAATACAGGGGGTAAAGTAGCTCTTTTAAAAGTACAAGATGGTAAAATAATTCTTTTAAAAGTACAAGGAGTAAAGTAACTCTTTTAAAAATACAGGGGAGTAATTATTCAATAAATCACATTTTATTCTTATAGTTTGTCTAATTTATGGAATGGACTATTGTTATATGTTTGGATATAATCCTAATTTAACTGAATTGCCAAAAAATTACCTAACTAATTAAAATGGAATTAATTATCATAATTTAATTCATCGCCATAATTCAATTCATTATCTATCTAACTATATTTTACCTAATTTATCTAATTATAATATACGTAAACTGCGCATACACCAAAAATATTTAACAAATTACCAAATAATTATTCTAATTGAATTTCTTATTTGTTTAATTTATTTAATTATAGTTTACATAATGGTACATAGTATCTCTCTTAGTACGTCTCAGTGTCCTAGGACACGTGAGCAGAGAGAGAAGGTGAGTATAATATCCTACGCATCGGCGGTTGGGTCGATTATGTATGTCATGTTATGTACACACCCTGATGTGTGTTATGCTTTGAGCATAACGAGCAGATGTCAACAGGATCCTGGGGAAGATCATTGGACAGCGGTCAAGAACATCCTTTAGTACTTGAGAAGGACTAAGGATTTGATTTTGGTCTATGGTGGTGAGGAGTAGCGCACAT
>JAOWBN010184894.1:4515-28720 GCA_028565015.1 Pinguicula moranensis
TCATTAATCAGTCTCCAGAATCTGCTAGTATCACAGTCTGGCTCTTGGGCAAGGGCTTGTATGTGCCAAGCATCCTGATCCTCCATTAACACTGAATGCTCCTTCTCAAGGGATGAAGGCTGCACAATATCTTGCTGTATCTCCGGGTTCAGGGTTTCCAGATCAGTCAGAGTCTCAGTTGTGACCTTCTCTTGGGCTTTCTGTTTGCTCCCCACCTCTTTGGACTTATCCCTTCTTCTGTATAGGATAGGCTGGTTATTGATTCCAACATCCGCGGGGGTCCCCACCACTTCTGCCAAGGGGATGAATGATGTGAGCTCCGGGTTTGTTCTGCTTGTCTCAGGACTCACCGGGCACTCATTGAGACTTTCAACCAATCTGGACATGATTGTTTCACATGGGATCACGGAGTTGATCACAGGAGTGATCTGCTGATGGGTTGAGTGTATGTCCTCTTCAACAACTCCCATCTCATTAATGTCCAAGCAATTCTGCTTTCTGCTGAGTTCAGGGTCTGGGCTGATTATAGGTGTGTGTTCCGACTCCTTAAAAGGCGCTTCTGTTGGGCCCTTGGGCACCTCCTCTGCATCCATTGGTTCCTCTGTTCTATGCAGATCTGGCCGGTCTTTTCCGTTGTTCAATTCAGGCCATACATCATCATCCAAAGTACTTGTCTGAGCTTGACTCTGAGCCTTTTTCAAAGCTTTCTTCCACATTTTTGGCTCTTCGCGGGTACTTATTGGGTAGTTCCCATCTCTGGTTACCAGTTGTAGATGTGGCAGCGCCGCATGGTTATGGTTCTTCCTCACCAAGACTCGCACTGTGTCATAATCTTGAACTTCCGACCTCTGCTCTTCCATTCGGATAAGCTTTCCCAGCGGCGCAACAAGCTCATTAAATATTCGCTGAGTCCAGCACTGTACTGGCACTCCAGACAGCTGAATCCACCGGTCATTAGGATGATCTGCAGCTTCTATAGTCCATTTTCTTAGGTTTCGGATACCCATTTTATCCCATTTTGCCGCATCCAGGAGAAAACTATCTGCTTCGTGAACTGAGGTTGTCCGCAGCAGAACCTGTGTGCCGGGTAGCAAGGATACTTGTACCTTGGAGAAGGTCCCATCCAGTTTCAGGTCTCGGCTAATCTGATCTCGCGATACCCCTTGCAGGTTCGCCACCAGGCAAGATTGAAGCCATTCTGTTTCCTCAGCTAATGGGTCGATGTTAACGGAGACCAGTTCAGCCTTCTTGTTCGGGAGATCCGTCAGAGCACCGCGTTGGGTGCCTCTGCGTTTTGGAGCCTGGGTAGTCTTCGGAAATCGAGCAATATTGGCCTTGACGGCAAAATCGCCAATTGTAATCAAATTCAACCGCGTCAGAGCTTGCCCAACAGTTGTGACAATTGTGCGATAGTGGACAAAGGCAAAGCGCTTCCCCAGCTTGTCCAGTTTGCGGGGAATAGTGATCTGTGATATGTCCCCCAGGTCGGCGAGGCGCGTTCTCATCTCTCCTTCCTTCCAGTCCGGAGGGAAGTTCGTAAGGAAGAACGAGACGCCGTCCTTCTCCAGCGTTTTATCATCAATCCATCGTCGCGTCCCCGTCCTAGGCCGTAAGTTATTGCCGGGGTTATCTTCCGGCATAGACTGGACCTCCGGTGGAGGGTCAAATGGAGGAGGAGCGTCATGCTCCTCCGCCTCCATTTCCATAAGCGAAAATACGTACAAGTCAAAACTAGAGAGAAGCAAGAGAAAATTCTAGTGTGAGAAAATAGTTGTTTTTGTTTCCGAGTGCAAACAAGTCCTTGATGTTTCATAAACTCCATTTTAACCCATATACTTTACCTTAATTATAAAACGACCCCTCAAGAATTTGATGTTAATGTGTGTGACCCTATAAATTTCCAATAATTTGGCAATGGACCTTAAATTAACATAATCAAATTGCGGTTAATGAATTACACACTTATTATTCATTAATCCATAATCCACAATCCACAACGTGCGCAGTATATTCCCAACCAAGTTGGGTTTTGTAGGTCAGATGTACATGACCTTACCCTTGTAATTATAAAAATAGGCTATTTTCGTTGCGGCCCACTATGCATTGCGTATTTGATGTATTGAGTTCCAGCAACTTCAATAAATAGAAGTACTGAAATTTAATAAAGTCATTTTACTCTAATCATTTATTAGAGCTAAAAAAATTTCAATGATGACTCTTTAAACTCCATTTGCTATGATGACTTATAATTCATTGATCCTTAATTCAAATCCATGGACCATGAGTGAAAATAGTCATGGAAGGAGACTATCCTTTCAATAACTAGCTCTCATGTAATTAATATCCTTTCACCTTGTTCATATCCCTAATATTGTATATTGAGGTTATTTGTCATCATCATTAATATACGTAAGATTTATCGTAACGAGAGTCATGATTATTGAGTACTAATTAGAATCTTCTTTATAATTAAACTCATGCTTTGCAAAAGATTCCATGACTTCTTACTAAGGGACATAGGGAGATTTTCTCATAACATTTTAGAAGCGGTGAATCCTTTATTGATTCACCGCTCCTAAGACTACCTATTGTTATCCATTTATGGTGTAACTCCGAATAGAATCGAAGGATGACTTCTATACTCAAGATCTCTATGATGATCTCAAGTTGAAGGATCACTTACACTTACTATTCTTCAGATGACAAAATGATGATCTTTATGTGAGTCAATTCGATGTACTTGTCAACTACAAGCATCAATGTTCTAATTTAAGTGTCTCTACACTATAATTGATGAGATCAACTATTTTATTCAAAGGATTTGACTTAGAACATGCTAACCTATCCGTATTAGTGATGGCTTATCTTGCTAATGCTATTGTTAGAGATGTCTAATATTGATAATGTCGTAATTAGAGTGGTCTCATCATTACATCTCTTTGTGATATACTCCAAGTTATTAACACTAGGCTTTATTATTTGAAATGTTATAAATAACACAAGTAAATAATCCAATAGTAAAAATTACTACAATCATATATGTAATATTAAAATGTCAATACAAATGACATGATTAGTCTTAGGGCATAATAGTGACAATTTTAAATTCTCGGAAAAGTTACATGCATATGATTATGATTGTACTATACGACAAACCCACTCTACACTAATGCCCTGTTTTGCGCAACCTTCTTACAATTATAATCCTATTATAATCACTTTTTTTCAAAAAATAACTCTTCATTTTTTCAAAAAAAAATTATTATAATCCAATTATAAATATAATAGGGTAGGCGCAAAACACCCCCTAAATAAAAACCCGTGCCATCATGAGAGTGATGCAAGTCTGTATGCGTTCCTCGCCTAGGTATTCGAGAATCTTTACATCCATATCCAGTTGCATAAGAAGAGAGGCGTACTATTAAAAACATCGTAGCAAACTCGACACTGCTGTAGAAAGCAAATAAAAGAAACAAGTCAACTATCAAGGGGAAGAAGAATGCGCGATGCAAGTACGAAATGCATCTTTTCCAATAATCTTTGAAACAAACGAGCCCTATGAGAGAGAAAGAAAAAAAAAAAAAAAGCGACTGAGAGTTACGCCGCCATTGCTAGCGGCAGCCGGGCATCCGAATACCCTTTTGCTACCCTTTCTATTGCTCACCACAAATCGATTGAGAATGATGAGAACCTAAAAGATGAAAAGTGGATAAGGGTCCAAAGACGCGTGAAGAAATCTGGTAATGCGGCTAGGACCATTGCTGCCAAAGACCCGCAAATTCATCCGCGAGATGTACATTCGCTGTACATTCGATGATTGTGTGAAGAAACCGACACCTATTACTTTACCAATTTCCCTTCATCGTGTGAGGAAAATGACATGTGGAAGATCTTTGCTCCACATGCTAAGGTCAGAGATGTTCACATTCATAAAAATCAGGAATGCATAAGATGTAGATTCGGTTTTGTCTGATTCTCCCCTCTCCCTGACACAGAAGAAATGGACCGGCAATTGAATGGCCTTTGGATTGGCTACTACCAGCTTGCTGTTAACAAGGCTTGATACAATGAGATGGGTAGTTTTGCAAAGGAGAGAGATATCATTACATCTAGGAAAAATGTTTAAGCGAATGCATCTCAACCTTATACAAAATTGGATGAAGTCATTGTGATAAAATTCAAAGTCGATCCTGCTAAAACTGATTGGCTCACTCATTATGTGATTGGTACCCCAAAAAGGGGATTTGAATGGGCAAATATTACAGATTCTCTGAATCCTTATGGTTTCTCTGGATGTAAGGCATTCGTATGGAAGGAGGTGAAATTCTCTTATTCGCTCCATCCTTTGATATGAAGGAAGCTCTTGCACTTGACAGTAAACTCCTAGACCGTATTGGTGTGCACAGACATGCCCATGGAAGAAAACAACTCCTCCTCTAGAAATGTATGCATTCAGGTACGGGGCACACCAATTACATTGCTGGTACAATGCCTTTTCCAAAGAAGTTGCCCTAAACTTTGTCACACTGCTTCGCATGGACCCGTCCACCTACAAAATAGACGCGATGCATAGAGCACGGTTGCAGGTTCAAGTGTTGAATAAGTCACTTATTGATGAGTTTGTATGGATAGAACTTGAGGATGAATCTTTTACAGTGCACATGGTGGAGAAACTACGCATTCTAAAGGCCTTTGCAAAGAAAGATCTGGCAAAAATTTCAGCCTTCAGTTCCCCTCTCCTTAATAGCTGAAGGGGAAGGTCTAGATCCCTTCGCTCTACTAATGAGTGCAAATTTAATTCCTTCAACTAAGGATGTGTCAAGAACCTAATCTATGAAGCAATGGCCTGAATCCTCCAGAAAATTACCAAGAGATGAAGCTGGTAAGATTGCAACAGACTCTGTTACCCCTGTAGGCGGACACCGTAGTGAGTCACTCCCCAGTTGTGCACACAGTCACAATTTCAGGGGCATCTAAAAGAGTAACAAAAGATCTTGATGACAAGTTTGGGTCGGGATTTCCCGACACTGAGATGGAGCATCCTATCACTGATCAACCTCACTTCAATGAGTTCAATCCTCCACCAAACATTTTAATAATCTCACTCGTGACATATTGTCTTTGCAAAACTCGGATCCATTTGATCTTCAACCTATCATTGAACAAATGAGTGTGGTCTACTCTTCAAAAAACTCCTTGTTGAAGCCAAATATATCAGTATATGGATATGGTGAGAAGTAGAAGCAACTACTCCAATTTTTGAGAGAAGCTCACAACTTTTATCAAATAATGCAAGAGGAAAATAATCAGTCTAATGCATTGAGAGAAAATCAGGATGGAAAAGACTCAGATGGACTTTTTTTTTTTTCGTTAATTAGACTCAGATGGACTTGATAAACTTCAGGAGCACTTTGAGGCAATTTGGCGATAAGGAAAAGATATTGGGGCTAAAAGCAGCAACTCAGGCTATTATATGATGAGAAAATTTTTGGAGTTCGAAGAATGGGACATGGAGTCTTATATTAATCTTGAACACACTGCACGTGCCTCAAACATTCTTTAATGCTGCTCATGAGAATAAATGGGAGGGTTTTAAGTCGTCCAAGGTGCAAAACTGCGATCAGAACACTGATAAGTAAGAGAAATACACTTCCTGTGCTTACCAGAAAAAAAAAAAATAGAGAGAGCACTTTGATGTTAGAAGAATCTCGAGGAAAAAAAATTTGGATGGTCATTTGGACAATCCGTGGGTAAGTTAGGTGAATTTCAATATGGAACAATGAAATGTTCAAAGCTGACTCTACACGTGTATCCGGGCTTTTTAGTGGTGAAAAGGACTTGGCTTCCTACAAAGACAAAACTTATGATAATTAATGTATAATCTCCAGGTGAACTATCAACGAAGAGAGCATTATGGCATAAGATTACCTCATGCCTAATTGGTGACCGAGTGGGGCTTATATTGCATTATGGCATAAGATTTTAACTATTAGATTTCCATAGGAGAGGCTGAATTTTCAGGGCAAGTTACGACTGATACGCTAGATTTCAACCAATTCATCATGGGCAGTGATTTCGTGGGTAAGCCTCTACTATGTCACCGGTTTACATGGTTAAATGGTACAGGAACAAGTGCAAGCAGGATTGATCGTTTCTTGCTCTAAGAGGCTTAGCTAAGTACTTGGCTCGATTTGCAGCAGCTAGCATTAGGCAGAACTATTACGATCACATACCTATTATGTTTTTTTTGGGTAAGCCAAATTTCATTAGCAAAAAATATTTACAGGATTTGTACATAAAAGAAAAAAAAACAATGCAATACAGGACAGAGTGCCTCTGCAGGCCTAGTAGGCATACATCAAACTACTTTGTTCCTCACAACAATATAAAAGTACTACATCCCTCCTCCCCCTTGTAGCCAAAGGGTAGTGCTGGTCCATGGCTACCCTAGCTTCATACAAGATTACTAGGCATTTCAGCGTACAGTTCATGGGCATCATCATATAAGTTGTGTCTTCATCAAAGCTGAATGTCATGACTTTTAAGTTATAAATTCGCATTTTTATTAGGATATTGGTACACAGCTCAGTAAAGCTTGATGGGCTATCCCTGTAATGAAACAGGGTAGGATTTAAGTGCCCCTTAGCATAAGTAAATACTTTTTTTTGGTTAGGCAAAAAATTCAATAATAGAATATAAAGAGTATGTATAACTTTCTTGCCATACGAAAGTACTAAGAGAATAGAAAAAAATAAAGTAAAATAAACATGAAAAACATGATACATGCGACATCGGAAAAATCGTGATACATTTAGATGATCCAACCACGTATTTATATGAGGAGAACAAGGTGGTTATGCAATAGCAATCAACTAACACTCAGCTATGCATGTTGCCATATAAATGACTACATGGGTCTTTATTCTGCTAAAAAACCCGACTTTGCCTATTCACCTTACAACATAAGTAGATACTTGGCGTAGGAGTAGGTTTCCATGGCTTAATGGCAGTTGTTTCTGTATTTTGATTGGCAGTGATACACTTTATTCAATGGCCTGGAAGGTGGTAACCCACGGTTTAGGATCATGGTCCAGAGGACTCCACCTATACCACGCGTGATTATGAGTTATATTGAGTAGGTAATGTGGCCGATTCCCTTGCATCGGATTTAGAATACTCAATGTGTCATATTTTGGGGTACAATCTTTTGGCTAGATGGTTTTCGTGTGATTCTTTACCTGTACCTATACCATGATGACACAGTGAAGGAGTAAGTGTATCACAAGATGTTGAACATGCAGAGTTTGAGGTGACAATTCCTGATCCGATGTGAAGTGATTTTGGAAATGTGTTCCTCTTGTTGGTTAGTCTGCTTCCTGCTCGTAGGTTTTGAGCAGTGTGCCAGTGGGCTTACCTGTCCATCACTGCTTCAAATTTCATAGTACTAGACGTACTAAAACTCAATGCGGGATATGAGATTGAGCAGCCAATCAGTTAAGGAATATGGGAAGAGGGGGATTTAGCCTTAATCCAGTTTCAGGTAGCTTTTTTGCATGAACTGCAGGATGTTGTCCACCTGTATATCCTTACTATGGAGTGAATTTGGTTCTTGGCTTTCCATACGAACCAGGTTGTGGTTAGCCAGACTGATGTCCAAACATCTTTTGTTCGCTCCATATGGTTTTAGTCCTAGGAAAGCGTGTAGATCTTGAGCAGTTGTGTTCATGATTGTCCCCTCTAGCTACAACCATGATAGGATTCTACACCATACCTGCAGAGGTGAATCCTTGACGAACTAAACCCAGCTTTGATAGCAAATTGAGTGCTAGACGAGTGTTGAGTGATCATCTTTTGGGTGGATACACGTGAGAGAAACAAAACCGTGGCTAGATCACATAAAGATGATGACCCTTATAGAATCCTTCTGAAAGAGATACTAAAACCGGAAGTAAGTTATGAGCAACAGGCATTCATTCTTGATAAACTCAAAAGGCGGCTCATGAAGGTATCACCTATGGCACAAAAGGAACCTCCATGGGAAAATACTTCACCAATGAATGTTCCAAAGAAGGTTAAGCAAGCTAATGTCACTTCTCAAGGTAATTCTACGCCTTCTAGGTTTTGTGCTCGTGATATTAGGTGCATCGCATGTGGAGGATATGGACACACCTTCATTCAATGTTCAAACAGTAAGGAGATAGTGTTGGAGGAAGAAGCCTAGGAGGAACAAGAGCAGCATTGGTGTCACAACACAATCAAACAAGTTAACATGATCTGAGATTGTTGTTGAAATTCAGTAAGAAAAGATGCAAGTCATTGAAGCAACAAACGTTCTTGAGGTGAAAAGCAATGACGACAAACCACTAATGAGGGATGTACCACCTTTTGAGAGTGTTTGTAATATTCAATTAGAAGATGTGCAAATTATAAAAGCTGAGCACGATCTCAATGTGCAAAGCATCAATTCGAAAATTGTAATAGCTAGTGAAAGGGTAGAAAAAGACAGAGAGATTGAGATGATGAAAGAAAAAGAAAGAGAAATTGAGATGAAAGAAAAAGAAAGAGATATTGAAATGATGAGAGAAAAAGAAAGAGAGAGTGAGAGTGATAAAAATATGAGAGAAAAAGAGGCCTTGAAAACATTCTAGTGAAAAAGTGAGTTGTGTGAAAAAAGTGAGAAAAACATAATGAGAGAGAGTGAAATATTTATGGACCAAAAGAGTGAGGATGAAAGATTTTGAATTCCTTATGAGCCTTTTATTGTATGTACGTACAAAGAGGTTTTGTTATCTAATAACAAACTCATTGGTATGCTACCGAGAAAAATTATTTATTTTGTGCAGGAATTTGAAAAGTCTTACAGTTGACTGTCCATCCAAGAGGATAACCCTATTGATTTCGTGTTTGGAGATTTTGATCAAGACCATGGTGTACATAGGAGCAAACATGAGGTGATCAAAGCACATCATATGCAAGAAGATGTATCGTTTGAGAAGAGACAAGTGCATGAGTGCACAAAATCGTGTGTAAATATAGGTAAGGAAACTAAGGTGAAAGGTGCATTGTCCCAAAGGTATTATCCACGTTCCTTATTAGATATACAATTGCTTGATTGTGAATATTTTCACAATTGTTATGCACAAGGTTTTGATTTTGGTAATGTATAAGATGCACATGGAAACATGGTGTTTAGTGATTACTATGGAGTCTTCTTATGCGTGCCTACCAAGTTATTGCATGAGTTATTTTCCTTTGTAGTAGATACACAATTAACTGATTTTGAATACATCAAAGATGTTTATGCTAAGGGATTTGATTTTGGAGATGTCTGTATGTTGTTTGATAAGCGTTATTCAAGGAACGTGCATTGTGTGTATCTATTTGTTCATCATGAATTTCTACATTGAATGTGCAAATGAATACCCGTGCTTTTGCGAAGGAAAATGAGTTGTTTGCTCAAAATTCAGATTGTTTTGATGTGTTTGATGCGTGAAAAGAATGACATTTAAAAGGCATGATAAATTTCAGTTTCATATGAATGAATTACGTGTGCCAAAACTTTCGAAGTCTGAACTATTTTTTATGATTGATATTACGTTTCTTAGGTGTAATTACATAAAGAAATTAGATTTTCACGATCTTATACTTGCATGTGATGAGTTTTATCACGATACATTCTTGCTGCTTGAAGTACATGGTCAAAGTTTGATAGAACATGTTGAGGTATTCAGAAGGTTAAGGATTCAGGATGGCCATTTCGTTACACATCATTTGAAAATCGATTTTGGTAAAAAGTTTGATGCAGGGACATATAGTAAGTATTATGGAGTTCGATTACATGAATTGCATGAGCTCATTTTGAGAAGATTTTATGATGGTGATGTGGTTGGAGTGACTCTAAAAGTCTTGCATGATCATTGCATTATATATCCTTTTATACGCAGGTTTGAGTGTTATTTAGTGAAATTGGATTGCATGACAAACCATGCATTAATACTTGAAAGCATGCACAGTGTTTGGATTATTTTTGGAATACTTTATGAAAAGGATTAGGAATTAATTCATTATTTTCTACTACTTGGGTGTTACATCTTGCAACTAAGTTGTTGTTATTTGAATTTGATTATGGGCTTAAGTCATTATTGGAATTGAAATTAACTTCTATATCCTTGAGATTAAGTGTGAGTTTAGGTTGCAAAGGGAAGACAAATCTCTTTCATGAGAAGGGCAAATGATCAATAAATGTAGCACTCTACATTTTGTTTGTCAACCCAACATGGGATTCAAGAGGATTGTATTTGAAACGGGAGATGGGATGATGTTTCATTGGAATCATGTTAGATGGCATTCAAGATTTCTACGTTGGAGAGACACATATTCCAAGCTTGACCTTCAAGGTAAGTATGGTGATCACAAGTTGGTTTATAATTTTTTACATTTTTACATATTGTGAGAATTGTATCGTCTTTTGGTTTTAAACCATCTTCGACTTATCTTTTCTTTCTTAGTCGTAGCATCGTTCTTTCAAAGAACTTATCCTTAATTCTTGGTTGATACATTGGTTATCTTCAGCGGATTATTTGGAGGCGTTATTGGTTACATAAATTGTGACTTCTCGTTGGTTGACACAAGTTGTCTTCAGGTGAAAGCACAACAAATTCTTCCATTTTATATTTTTTTTAATCTTAAATTGGTGTGGGGTTTTGTCACA
This sequence comes from Pinguicula moranensis, assembly GCA_028565015.1. Lineage (NCBI taxonomy): Eukaryota > Viridiplantae > Streptophyta > Magnoliopsida > Lamiales > Lentibulariaceae > Pinguicula > Pinguicula moranensis. Next base: position 15,227 of record JAOWBN010184894.1, read on the forward strand.
AATTCGGTAAGGATTTATATCATTTGGTATAAGAGCTAAGTTAGGACGTTTTTGCCCTATCCAACAACGTTCAGGTTGCTTAGCTCAATGTAGCTTTGAGGTCAATTTTTTTTATAGTCTATTCTTAATTATTGGTTGATACATTGGTTATCTTTAGGGGATTATTTTGTGGCATTCTCGATTACAAATTTTGAAACTTCTCATTGGTTGACACAAGTTATTTTAAGGCAAAAGCACAACAAATTAATGCAAGCAACTACTTTGGTAAGGAAAAAGCAAGAAGGGTCCATTTTAGATATTGTTTTTGAATCTTGAATTGGTGTGGAATTTTGCCACAAGTTGGGCAAGGGTTCATATCAGGATGTAGTTTACACAATGTGTAGTTGTCATGTGAGCTTGATTGTGTAATGTGTTTGTGCAGGATCACTTGTTTGACTGATACGATATTTTGCAGCAATATCTAGTTGAAGATCATGACTTTCCTCGGTGTGAACGTGTTCCACACTCTTTTGAGTCTGTTTGCTTCCTAATTTGAGTAGAGAGGTGTAGAGAGTGAGGGGATCTATTCATAGGCATTCTTCACTGTGTAGTCACCATCTGCATTTCCTTGGAAGTAGTATTTATCTTTTACCAGAAAATCAGGATTGATGTCCTGCAGCAGTGTCACCAGTGTATCAAGATCTACCAACTTAGCCGGCCTCGTGATACTTCTTCTCCAAAGCCAATTACAATGCCAATCATTATTAATCCATTGGCCTTTCTCAGTTACGTAGGTATCCTTGTCTACAACTAGTCTATAGAGCCTGTGATATTAACAGCCAAGCTAGCTTGTCCAGTTCAATGGTCAATCCAAAATTTTAGTCCTTCTCTGTTGTCAAGTTTGATCTTGGTCATATTTGCTATCCAACTAGAGCACATGATTTCTTAGATATCCTTCCACCAGATTAGTCCTTCTCTGTGTCCTCTTCAAGTTGCCTAGTCTGTATCAACTTTCTTGAGCTCCCTGGAGCTCCCCACAATTAGGATACCCTTGTGTGAGTACTTTGATCTAAAGATGTCCAAGTCCATGGATTTTTCTCCCAAGAGGATTCTCGCTCCCCACTTAGCTATCATTGCATCATTTTTATGTTTGAGATTTTTGTTACCAAAGCCTCTCCAGTCCCTCGGGGCAACAATTTTATCCTAGGATAGCCAACATATTTTCTTTTATTATTTGGAGCTGCCCATAGGAAGCCTCGCTAGATTGATGTGAGGCTCTTAATGATTGATGGAGGACTTTATGCAAAACAGGTAGAGCTGGCAGCATAGAGTTGAGCAGAATTGCCCTCCCACCTATTGATATGTATTTTTGGTTCTAATTGTTGAGTACTTTGTTAAACTTGTCAGTTACTGGTTTCCATGTATCATGCTTCAGTTGGTTCCCCCTAGTGGCAATCCCTGGTATCTGTAAGGTAGGTTTTCTATTTTGCAGCCAAGGTAAGCAATCATTTCATTCACTAATTCCAGATTCATGTTTATTCTAACTAGGTGCTCTTCTGAAAATTTATCTTGAGCCCTTATAGAAATTCACAGTTTTGCATAATAGACTTGAATGCCTTAATGGATCTCCATTTTCGTTGACCAAACATGAGCCTGTCATCTACGAATTGTAGATGTGTTAGCTGGACTTTTTTCCTCCCCACTGCCAATCCACTGAATAGATGCAGATTTATTGCCTTATTGATCATGATGGAGAGACTTTCAGCAGCTATGAGATAGAGATAGGTGGATAGGGGGTCCCCGAGAACTCATTGGTGGAGCTGCCACTCACAAGGATTGAGCTAGAAGCTAACTGTAGTAACTCCTTGATCCAGCAATTCCATATCTCTGGCAACTCCATAGCTTTCAACCTATTCAGTAGGCAGGACCAATTGATCGTGTCAAAAGCATTCTCAAAATCTATTTTGAAGACGAGGGCCTACTTTTTCAGGTTCCTACTTTCATCCAGTGCCTCATTTTCTATCGTCACTCCATCCAAGATCTTCTAGTTCTTAATGAATTCCATTTGCTGCTGGGAAATATGATCTGAGGTAGCATAGGCCTAAGTCTGTATGCAAGGACCTTTGAGAGTATTTTTGGTATAGCCACTAATGTGATATGTGTTGCATTGATCCCTTTTGATAGTTTGCGATTTCTGTAAAACACCTTGAAAAGCTGCATAAGATCATCATGCATGACGAGGCTCGATTGCTTCATGAACTTGAAATTAAAACCGTTTGGGCCTGGTCTTTTTTTGCTGCACATTCCTTAATTGCTTGTTGGGTTTCAAAGTCAGAGATGGGGAGCAACAAGGTTTTGGCAGCTGGCTGACTTATATTGCTTAAAGTAAGGCTTTGCAATTGTGGTCTCTGAAATGTTCCTACCAGAATCAACATTCAAAGTGCTTATAAAATTAGCTCTTAACTTTGTCAGGATTTTCTATCCATTCATCCTCATCCCATACTCCAATAATTGTGCCCCTTCTTCTACTATTGTTCACCACACGATGGAAGTAAGAACAACTGCACTCCCCTTGCTTGAGCCATCTGATTATAGATTTTATACAGTGAGCTATCTAGTGATGCAGCTACCCTAATTAGTTCTTCCCTTAGCTACCTGATTTCCTGAAGGCTTGCTACATCTGGTATAGTCTTGATATGTTGTAACATTTTTTCTTTTCCTTCAAGTACCCCCAGTATCCTCTTTTTGTTGGCTGACAGATTATTAAGATTGCTTTCATTTCACTCTCTAATGCTAGTTTGGAGAACTTTCAGCTTTATTGGGATTCTGTAGCTGGCATATCCATGGGGCAGGTGTTGTTCCATGTTTAATCATTTACGTATACTGGTTGTCTTCCAGCGATGAATCCAACACCCTTAGGGGCTTGAGACCCCGATTTAAGACCTTTGGACAGAGGCAAATGGGGTAGTGATCTGAGTCTTCCTGTTGGAGGGCAGGATGCGTCCATGTGGTGTCTTGTCCCAACCATTATTCGTTCATGAGAAACCTATCTATTATGCTCATGGCCTTGAGGGAGCTGAGATACCAGGTGAACTTTTTATTGGATAAGGGCAGATATATGAGTTGCAATTTTGAGACAAAAGATGGGAACTGTGATATCTCATGATGATATGGCCTATATGTTGTACCCCTCCTCTTTTCTAGATTTAGTATAGCATTAAAATCCCCCATTAGGCACCTTTGGTCCTTCTTTCCTTTGTACAAGTTTTAAATTTCCTTCCACTAGCTTACCTTAGCAGAGAGCTACTTAGGTCCATAGATGTTTACCATGTCGGGAGCGACTTAATCTTGCAGCAAAGTTCCGATGACCCCCAGTATATCTCTATTGATATGAGACTTTGCTTCTTGAACTTATTGGCATTCCATATACATAAGATCCATCCAGATTGACTAACATAACAAATGAAAGAAGTAAAAAAAAGCTGTTAAACCATAAAATATGGCATATCTACCTGTTTGCTAAAAAAATCTAATTTTTTTTCCTGCAGACTCATGAAATCTGTTTTTTCTACAGCAATGAGTTTTCTAACTCTTCTCTTACTCTTTGGCTACATAAGCCTCTAACATTGTATATTATGACCTTCAGAGAGACAACAGATCTCCTCCCTTCTTGCTGCTACCAGGGGTGGCTGATCTCCTGGATCTGCGCAGGTGGTTGTTCATTCTCAATCGCCTTTGGTGAACGTCAGCCGAATTTGTACCATCAGAAAGCCCCAACTTCCCACCAATTGCAGTGATAGAGTCTGCTTCATCACTAAGGCTTTCCCTTTTTAGATTACAACTTGATAAGTGTATCTGGGCTGCTGTGTTTGTGAGTTTTGTGATGGAGATATTTGGTCAACCCATTCCCTTAGTATTATCTGGTTATGCAATATCCCTTTCAACCCATTCTGCATATTGATCACATACCTATCATGTTGAAAACAACAAGTAATAACTGGAGCCCTAAAACCTTCATGACACTCGATTGTTGGAATTTTGATCCATCCTTCAGCTGATTTTGTTACTAAAACCTAGATGAATATATCCATCTCCGGGAGCAAAGGCTATGTATTGCAGTGCAAGTTGAAGGAACTCAGAACTGCATTGAAAGAATGGAACTGCCAGAATGATTCAATAGCTTTAAGGAACAATAAATGAACTGGATGTGTCTGGATAGAATAGAGTACTCACGATATCTGAGATACAATTGCAGAATGAGACATGGAATAACCTTCAATCCTCTCTAAAAAGGAAAGTTTCCATAGCTTATCAAAAATCTATTTGAGAGGGTGATGGCAATACAAGATATTAGATACTTCCATACTAGAGTAAGAAGCAGAAGACTTCGAAAGGGAATTCAATTCTGAGCCTAAATGGACAGTTGACGGATAAGGTGCCTAAGTGAAGCAGGGCATCCATGAACATTTCAAAGAACACTTTTTCAAAGAAGATTGGATCCGCGAAACCCTCTCACTGGAATGCTAGTTTACGCTTATGAATGCAAAAGATGTGGAACTCACTGCCCCATTTTTTGAGAAAGAAATATTTGATACACTATAGAGCTACTCAAGGCCAAATACCTCGCCCATGGAATCAACTTTTTCTTTATTCAAACTCATTGGGCCACTCTAAAAAAGACTATATAGACTTTCTACAAGATGTTATTGCTTCTAGAAAACTACTAGAGGGTCTTAACTCCACAACTATTGTCTTAGCTGTGAAATGTCCATCCCTGCTGAAGCTTATCCATTTAAGACCGATCTCCGTGGTCGGCAACGCCTACACACTGTTGGCCAAACTACTGGCAAATGGACTTTGCAAGGTAATTAGCAGAATAATCTCTGAACATCAGCTTACTTTCATAAAAGGTTGTCAGATACATGATGGCATTGTTTTGGCAAATGAGCTTTGTACTTTTCACAAGCCTCGAAATATCCTGTCGTGTTCTTGAAAGTTGATTTTGCAATGGCTTTTGATTCGGTGAAATAAAATTTCTTATTCCTTATGCTAAGCAAACCCATTATATGATAAATGTAAAAAATACAGTTGTATTATATCATTGGCAAAGTACCCATGGGAGCAGAGGATAGCATCATCACCTAAGGCAGCTTCCCCAATGGCGTTCAGAATCTAGCCCTATGAAAGAAAGGCAATGTGAATGGTGAAGGCCACCTTGTCGTGAAGGCCATGGAAAGCTGGCCGAGCTACCCTTATCATGGCAAGTATGGAACATTCTCTAGCTATGATCTAGATTTATTATTCCACTTTCGGATGGCTTATGGAAATACGAATACAATAGAATACGGAGAATATGGCTCGATCACCAAACAGAACACTAACCAGTCAAAAGGATTAACAAAGTAAATGTAATCCAACAATAAAAATATTCAAATACATTGCACATATGTCTGTTAAATCAAATCATTAAAATGGAATTAAGCAATTTGGGTTTCTATTTTATTTATTCTACTCGAATGATTGAATCAGTAACAACGCCGCCAAGAACTTCCAAGAAACACCCAATAATTTTACTCATAACTTCCAAAAAACATTTAACAAAAACAACACCCAAAAAAAAGCCTTACATTGAAGACGTGCGAAGACAGCACCCTACACAATCAACAGTGGAGCGGACGGATACGAGACGGTTTTGAGAAATTTGCAAGAGAGGTGGTCGACTAAGGGATTACCTATTCTATTTTTTTTCTTCCCATTAGAAAAAAATAGATTTATTGTCGTTAAGGGTTATTTTATTAGTTCATCGCCACTTTTAATTTATAATAAAATGTATGGTCATTTAATTGTTTAAAACATGTATATATTCACAAAATTAAATATCAAAAGTTCATAAAATATAAATTAAAAATGCGACATTTAGATTATAAAATGATTTTGTTTTTATATAAAAAATCATAATTTTTTTGGTAGTTTAATAGAAAGAATAAAAGGTGATTACATAGGGCAAAAAAACTGGCAATCTATTGTGCTATTTACTTAGCCACCGGATTAGTCATATAACAAGAGCCAAAAATAGAGCAATACGCTGTTGTTAAACCAATTTTTTTTTTTCAGAAGTTGTGTACCAATGCCTTGTTTTGATTTGTATGATCTCTAGAGTCTTATTTCTATTGAATTGAATATCCTGAAAATGAGTTACATTTCTTATTTTCCATATGTTCCACATGATACAGTGCAATATTGACCTCAATAGGTCCCATCCCACCTAGCTTTAACTTTCACAAGTCCCATGTACGCATTGTAATGAGGAAGAGACATGTTTATCCGAACAAAGGCCAGGTTGAACCAGTTGTAAAATGAGGACCACAATAATTATGATTCCTCTCACATGTGAAGAAGACAAGCTGTATAGTATTGAAATCTTTCCTTCAAAAAATGCAGATGGGCTATGGTAAGTATAATACATGTATCAGGTTTTTAACTATAGCAAGCCTATGTTGCACCAATCACCATTAGAATGTCATAACCCGTAGAGGAGACCTCTTCCCCCATATTAGCGTTATTTCCAGGTTAACAAAATTTTCGTGTCACCATTCTCTTCTAATCACTCAGTATGCGCTAATTACGTTGTATATACCGAGAGTCTCTTATGTCCATATTCATATACCATTTCCTTCCATAGGCGGCGTGTCCTTCAGAGTTTTAGTTAGCTATTTCACAATGTCTTCCACCAACAGTCTCAAAGGTCTACACGAAGCCCATATAAGAGTATTCTCATCGTTTATTTTGGTCTATTCAGCTGCAATAGTGCATTGTTTATCGTTTGCTGTCATATACACAACAGATAGGAGGCTGTCACCAAGCCAAGTAAACTCCCAAAATAACGTTTGATCACCAAAGTTTATTTGTTTTACTAAATGGCTACTGAACCAGCTAGTAGTACATACTTTACACTATACATCCCTACACCATCTAGACTCTTTATCTGTTAAGGCCGAAGATTCCAAATTTTAATAGAGCATATTTTTTGATAGATACTTGTCAGTAATAAGATATTTCCATTGCCTTTGGTTATTGCTGTTCAGCCTCCATGCACACTTTACATGCAATGCAACATTGAAAACTTCAAGATTATTGATGCATAGGTCTCCATACTCTTTCCTTTGACATATTTTCTCCTAGTCCAGTCAATGTATCGCATGAGACACTTCAACTTTTTTTGTCAATAAGAAACGACCACAAGTATGTTTATATCTTGAATGACTATTTTAAGAGCTTTGAATAGAGATAAAAAGTACATTCGCATACTACACAACATACTTTTCACCAGTCTCACTTTACCACCAAAGGATAAAATTGATTTTTCCACAAATGTATCCTATTTTTTATAGCCAAAATTAGCTTCTCCCAAGTTTTAACCCAACCTGGGTTACACCCTATAAGAAGCCCAAGGTATTCAAATTGCATAGACATCTTTGCACAATGTCGACGTGTAGCAAATTCCTTGGTCAGACTCGGTGGCATATTGGTTCCAAGGATGTTACTTTGGGAGAAATTTTTGCATAGGCCGGATATCATTTCAAAGACCTTTAGAATTCTCTCCATAAACAAAATGTTCTCCATAGAGCTTTCACTGAAAACTAATGTGTAATCCATATAGAAGGAATGTGTATAAACTGAACCCCCATATTTAATCCCATTCAAACGGCATATTGAAACTACTTGGCGCCACAACATGCTTAGACCTTTTATTACCAATAGAAACAAAAAAGGAGACAATGGATTTCCTTGATGGAGGCATCTTTGAAGATTAAAGATACGAGTGCTTAAACCATTTACCATTACTGAAGCGGAAGAGGATAGAAGGCTCTCTTTGATCCAATTAATCCATTTAGGGAAGAAACCCATTTTCCTCAACATGTCTAATAGAAAGGTCAAGTTTACTAAGTCGAATGCTTTTGCAAAGCCTACTTTCAGGAACACCGCTCATTTTCCAGAAGTATCCCATCCTTAATCTGACGACCCTTAATAAAGGCTAACTATTGATGAGAAATGATCTTGTTGATATTGAGTCAAAATCTATTTGTAAGCAATTTTGGCAGCAACTTGTATGCACTGCGTACCAGAAACATATACCTAAAATGAGATATTTCCATAAGGGAAGAGTATTTAGCAGCAAGGACAATAGATATGGTATTTAAACCCTTTATCCGTTGATCAGAGTAGTGAAATTCCTAAAGGAAATCTATGTATTCCTTTTTTTTAGTACCTGCCAATGTGTTTGTATAAAGAAGAAATTTATTCCATTTGGCTCGGGTCTTTTTGTGCCAGAGCAACTCCACATCGTGTCATATATTTCCTTTTTAGTGAACATGCTTGTAGGATTGGATTATCAGCTTCTATTAACCTAGATTCACATTGTAGGGAGATAATTGGGTGGTCCCATACAACTTCTGAAAAATATAAATAGAAAAGCTTGTGTATGCCCTGTTTTAGTTCAAGAATTGTGTCTGTCCATTATTTAGGATCCTTATATTCCAATTAAAAGGCGATGACTCCTAACTCTTGCATGGAAGTATCGTGTGTTTCCATTACATTTTCTTATCCAAATGGACCTAGATTTTTAAAAGGCGATTGCTACCTTCTTGTTCGGTATTGTTTGCAGGATGCACCATGTCATTTTTCTTTCCTCTACCTCCTCAGAAGCTAGTTCTCTGTTTTCTCCATAATGTCTAGCCTATTGAGTATAGATTATAGTTGCTCTATCTTCTTGTCAACTGTCCCAAACACATTTTGGTTCCACTGTTTCAGGGAAGCCTCAATTTTAGTATATATCCTTACAGCATGTGATTTGGAAGTTATACCAACTGGTAACTATAAAAGCTGCGAAGGAAGGATCAATGTTCCTGCAATCAAATGTCATGAAAGTCTTAGGGCCCAATTTAAACTAACTAGTTGTATGTGAATTGGTTTGTGATCAGCAATACTTTGGTCAAGGGCAATTAGTTGGATTTAAAGACAAAAGCTCAGCCACCCCTCGATAGGAGAAGCCGTTCAATTCGATTGTCACTTGTTCCACGACCATTCAACCATGTGTATCTATGGCACAATAGTGAAAGGTCAACTAGATCACAATCCAGAATAAATTGGTTGAACTCCATCATGTACGCCGATGGTGAGCCTGGAAAATTTCGCCTTTCCTATGGGAAACAAATTTAGTTGAAATCTCCTGGAATACAATAACATACCTCCTGAAATAGTTGGTAGAAAATATTCTACTTGGCGCCAAAGTTCTCTCTTCTCATTTAGTTCACCTAGAGAGTAGACATTTATGATATTTAGGTTTCTGTTACTTATCGAACATGTACTTTGTACAACCAATATGGATAACAACCCCCTAACTGTTACAAAAAAGGGTAAATTTTCCAACCAAATGCTTTATTCCACCATATTCTTCTAGTTGAAGAGTATGGTGGAATCTGTTACACTGCAACAATTTGCATACCAAAAAGAGGCTTTATACTTATGAAAACCGCCCACTGTGGCACCTTTCCCATGAGCACTCATCTCTCAAATTTCGTGTTCATGGTATCTAGGTTGGTTTTACCATTTTCTAACTAGGTTCTCATCTCTCAAATTTTGAACACAAACTAAGCACTAATGAATGGTTGTCAATCACGTGTTAGTTTGTAATGAAGTGCAATAAAACAAAGCAACATAAACATTTCATCTAAAGACTCTACCTTCAAAACCAATCCAACACAAAATACACATGGGGATACATCATGCCCTAAGAATATCGGTCTAGCTTATTGTCAAAATACAAGCTTCCTGAAGGACAACAAAGATAGAGACCATAGTTCAAAAACTCCCTTGGCTAAAAAGTTGAGTTCGTAAGAGCTTGTTCTTCCTCTACAATTTTCTCTCCCCTAGTTGCTCCGCTCTAAGAGATCCAAGATATGCGAATGGATTGATTACTTTTTATTGTCATGACTCGTTAACTTCCCATAGTAGCTATCGACAAATATTTTCTCCGTAGTAAGGGGCAAACTCATCCATCCAATACTTCCATTGCACGTAGGGTTTTATCCACTTCCCTGCCAAAATGATTGTGTGGTGTTATAACCGGGGTTGCGACCTGTATGAATGTGGGTTTGTGTCCTTACGACGGTGGACATTTCTCTTTTGTTTCCTTACACTCATGATATATTTGTGAAATACTTGCAAGAAACAAAATGAATATGAAAATGCACTTTTATTGATCAAAGAAAATCGCAAGATTCAAGCATAAAGGTTAACTATAAGTTCGTATAAACTGGACTAATCACCAACCTATAGTCAATTGAGTTATTTTTCCATAGTTGCTACATCTGGAAGGGGGAGAAACGGCCAAAACCGAAATACCAGCTTGACATTTCTTGATTCATGGGTATATGAACATCTCTTACTTTACGATGAGGCGCAATTTTTTTTCGCATATTGTCTGTCTCTTCTCAAAGCATGGGGGAAAAATTGGTAAAATTGAAAGAGTCCATCTCGTTTCTCAGCCACCTGATGTACTGCGGGAGAGCGAAGCAATTTCATATTTTGGGTGCCTTCTAGCTCGAGTTTTTGGCAAATTTTCCCAAAATAAATTCTTTATACCGAACCTTTGTCAACTGATCAAGGGTGTTAGTTATTTCATGGAGAACGTTGGCTGCATGTGCTGTTTGATCACAGCCAAAGCTTGTTCCGCTAGCTTCGCTGGAGCAACCGTCAATTTCGTTTGCTCGTTCTATCTCCTCGATTTTCTTGCCTTTCCCTCTCATCTCTCTTTAGAATTCTTTTTTTTATATGCCTCTTAAAACTTCTTTTAAGTCTACAAAATCATAATGTAACTTTTAAGAAAATCAATTTTGTAATTATGTGATGGTAATTGAATTTATTTCTATAATATAATAAGGATATGTAAGTTTAATAAAAGATACTATCAATTATCATTATTATATTGCAAACTACCACGAAGTGGCATTGTGGCAACCTGTTATTTCAAGAGCAGCTAAGACATTGTAATCCTTTGTAAACAAATACTTCTCAATGAGAGGTAAACTGGTTCTCATTAACGCAGTACTAAATTCGCTTCCCACGCATTTTCTACCCTTTTACAAAATCCCAAAATCAGTCCTGCTTAACATCCCTACAACGAAATTTCTTTTGGAGAGGAACTACAGGAAAGAGAAAAGACATTTGGACCTCATGGACAAAAATAGCTTTGCCTATGCTCAAACGGGGAATGGGAGTCAAGAGGATAGGGGAGTATAATAAGGCTCTGTTGGAAAAGGGTGAAGAATTGTCCAAGATACCAATAACTTGGCTAATGACATTCTGCAATCCAGATATGGGACTGAAACAGGCACGAGGATGGGGAATCTAAGACTACTGCAGCAACCAATATAGAGCAAAATGATATATAGAGGGCACAAAAGTGGGGAAGCTTATGCATCAACTTGGTGGAAAGAGATGCAGGAGATCATTTATAAATATGATAACTTGGCGATAAAATTTGGCTCAAAAGCACGCACCTTGTTTTGGAGTGACAAATGGTTGGCAACTAAGGCCTTGGCAGAAACGTTTCCCCACCTTTATAGAATATCAATTGACTAGCTGCTCTATGTATTAGAAGCATGAAAAGGAGTAGGATAATGCTTGGGGGTAGGATCTGAAATGGAGACAAAGACTGCAGAATAATGAGGAAAGCCAATTAATTTATCTCTTATGTGTGCTGTAGGGAAATCTCCATCACTAGATGGTCCTGACTCCTACCATTTCAAGGATGTCATGTATGGAAAATACAGTGTCAAAAATGCTTATCTCCACCTACTAGATGCACAGGAGCTGCCATTTACTAATGAGGAAATTGACAGGCTCACAATGATATGGAATAAATATTCACAGAAAAAAAAAAAGCAACAAGTTTTTGTCTGAAACTCCTTCTACAAGCACTGTCCATTAATTCTTTCCTGAAGGAAAAGGGTATCATCCGTGCAGATCAGAAAATTCATGCCCCTTGTATCAGTTAGGTCAAGAAAATTGTACTCATCTATTTAATTCTTGTGAAATATCCATATCTCTTTGGTGGGGCCTTGAACGTTGGCCAAATCAAGGAAGAAGCAACAGCAAGGAGACAAGCACAGTTCCTACACTGCAAGCCTTCTACACCAGCAAATCAGATGGTGTTAATATGGAGGCATGGAAATCCATTTGGATTTCTCTCATATGGCAGATATGCAAGGTAAGGAGCATGAAACATTTCAAAGGGAGAAACCCTGTAATCCATGAGTGCAGGCCATACAACAAAATATCTTGTTGGGTATTAAGGTTCATAGAATTCAACACAGTTTTCATACTCCATGGTGGATTGGTTACTGCAACCAAAGAGTTTGCATGCAATTTTAATGAGGAACATAGGACTGGCTGATAGTTTGTATTATTGCTTATCTATAGCAGCATGCTCTACACAGTACACTTGTACAAATTCATAATGCAAATTTCTCTTAACCAACATCCACAAAGGAGTGGTCTCATTTGGTATGCTTGCAGGAAATACTGACCATCACCTACTGACAGTTTTTTGGAAGAACCTTGCAGGACCTATCAATGGAAGCACTTGCTTAGGATAACTGCTACCACACCTCCCCCCTTTTTCCTCCTACCTTGTTCATCTTTTTATTTTGTTGATTCAATGCGGTAAAGGAGGAAGAAAGAGAAGGGACTCTAACAAGGTAGATGATGGCTGGTTTCTCCAGTGTCGTAGCTAAAAAATTACCTCAAAAGTATCTTGAGTTGTACTACATAAGCTAAGAGGTAGCAAGTGGAGAGATCAAGGTCGAATCCAAAAAGCAAGGTAGTGACATTTGCACTGCTCTAGTTCTACTTTTTGTTGCTGTCAAAAATCAAAACTGATGGGGGGAGGGGGATTTTATCAATTAAATATAGAAACTATAATTAATGAACTAAGGATGAAATCTTTTTAAAATATGAAGGAAGGAACACACTTTTGTTGACCTTAAATCCAAGAGATCATGCCATAAAATAAACCGGATCATAGATGCACTTATCTTGTTTTTCAAAGATACCTAATGTGTGCACTGCTTCTCTTCTTTCAGTCCTAACTCCTTACCCAGGTAATTAACACATTTACTCCATAATCAGAGCCATATTAAGATCGATGAACCTTCATTAAATGTCTGAATCTAAGAGCTCTAACCGAAACTCATTCATCTACACATATGTTTTTAGTTACTCTTTCAATGAAATAGACTAACCATCATATTTGATTGAAGAAGTTTCTATATTACAAGGCTTAGATGAACTAACCATCCCTCTAAGTCCCTACTAGCTGATCACAACAACAACAACAATGTACCTAGTATATTCCCAACTAAGTTGGAGTTTGGTTGTCAGATGTACGCAGCCTTACCCTTATAATTATACAAAGAGACCATTTCCATTGCGACCCAATATGCATTGCGTTAT
>JAOWBN010184895.1:0-16489 GCA_028565015.1 Pinguicula moranensis
GTTTCCGTGTGTACCTGAGCTGTATGTGAACATTTTGCTTCAGGTAGATCATGCTAAATCACTCTGGTGTGCTTATGAGAGTCCATGGAAAACGCTTCATGATCAACTTGGCCTGCTGCTACATTTTCTGGTTTTCTTGCAAACAGATTTTCTGCTTCGGTTTTTCAGCTTCTGGTCATGCTCATATGGGTTCAGATCATCAACAACTGAGTGATAATGTCCCTGAGTTTGTGTCACTGATCATTGGATTCAACAAAAGTAAGATATCTTTTTATCTTTGAAGCATGAGCAAGTGATTTCCATCTTCTTTCTTCTTTTTGAAGCTTGTATCTTGTTCTTCCTCTTCTTGAAGCTTGTAGCTCGATGATGGCAGCTCAGATTTAAGGAATAATGCAGCGTTCTTAGCTGAATTCATGGATCACACAAGGCTGCAAACATTAAGGCTTAAATACTGCAAATTGTTAGAAGGATAGCAACAATTCATATATTGTTGCCATGAGCACAAATGCTGCTATCAGATAGGGAGCTTCTCATAGGCATGCACTGCATGATCATGTCCTTCAAGGCACGATAAATGGTCAGTCAACAGATTTTTGGAGCCTTATTGTCCTTAACTTCTAAGTCAAACTCTTGCAGTAATAGTACCCAACAGATCAATCTAGGCTTCGCATCCTTCTTCTCAATTGGATATTTTATTGCTGGATTATCGGTGTATACTACGATTCTGCTTCTGAGAATGTAGGGATTACATTTGTTGAATGCAAAAAACTTTGGCCAGAAGCTCCTTTTTTGTTGTTGCATAGTTTAGCTTAGGAGTGTTCATTGTTCTGTTTGCATAGTAAATTGTGTAAAAATCTTGTTGTGGTGCTGTCCAAGTACAACCCCCATAGCATAGCCACTTGGATCACACATGATCTCAAATGGCGTATCCCAATTTGGCGCGAAGACAATGGGCGTAGATGTGATTTTTTCCTAAGTAAAGTTGCCCACGAGAGGTGTCCTAGTGGAGGTCTGCCCAACTAGCCAAGAATTCTATGAGCCTGGGGGCCCAAAGATTCCAACTGGACCAAACCAAAATTGTATCGGAGACCCAGCATGTTGTCCAAACTGCCGACCAAAAAAAGAGTGATGGTTGTATTGGTAAGTGTAGTAGGCGGCCCAAAATAAGTTTCTCTAGAAAAATTGCCACCAGGCTGGGCCTGTGCAGGTAATGGCCTAGCATAATTTTACCAGGTTGGGCCAAGGCAGGAGAGAGCAAAAAATAATATCCATCATAAGGAAGTTGTCCACCAGATTTGGCCATCGCAAGAGGCCCAAAGAACTATCCACCATAATAAATTTGCTCGCTAGACTGTGTTGTGACAAGAGGCCTAGAATAATAATTGTCAAAAGTGGAAGTGGACTGAGCTAATGCAGGAAGTGTCCCAGTTGCAGAATAATGGCCGGTGTAGGGTGATTCAATAGGTGCAAGTACGAGGAGCGATCCAGGTTAGAGAATTCTAGAGCCCTGGAAGACGACAGGCCTAATTGCAGATGGTGGCACTACAGTAGTGAACTGTGCTTGAGCGGCGATGCCCGCGAAGGTCAGAGATTAATAGATGGAGCAATAAGCTTTTGCATAGTGGCGATACTCCAGGCAGATCTGACATTAGGGATCTCGATAGCTGTGAGGAATCACCACCATGAGGATAATAGCCAAGAACTGAGGAAGGCAAAGAGAAATACGATGCGGGCTTGGGGCATGCAAACTAGGCGATGGTGAGACATACATTTGAGGCATAATTGAGACGGAAGCAAGAGTCAATCCAGAGCTAGATATCAAATAGGGTGATAGGACAGGGCCAAAGTAGCTGCCTGAGGAGGGATAGGCATTGGGGAGGGTAGAGCAACTGAGGCAATAGGTGCAATAGTCGGCGATGCAACCCAAGATATGGTATGGTAATAAAGAGCCAAAAACTTCTCAGCCTAGCTTTGATGTCCGAAACTGAAGGTAGAGGATCTTGAGACAATTGAGACCCAATGAAGGTAGTGAACTTGAGGGAAAGGTGATGTGCTTGCATGTTTTAGAGATTTTCACAATGAGGTTCAGACTCAATATGGGGCAGTAGTGAATGCATTGAAATTTGATAATGGGACAAAGTATTTGACGAGTATCTGTCATCTCAAGGAATTCAACATCAAACTACTGGTCCATACACAGTAGAGAAAAATGTGGAGGCAGAAATAAAGAATCGTTATCTCTTTGAGGTCGCTCAAAATTCAATGATGTCGATGAATGTCCCAATGTACTTGTGGGGGCAAAAGGTCCAAACAACCACACTTTTTATCAATAGGATGCCCTCACAAGTCTTGGAATGGAAATCCTCATCTAAGGTATGGAGAGATATAAATAGAGACATTCTTCCATTGAGGACCTTTGATTGTGTGTGTTTTGTATAGTACAATAGACCGGGGGTAGAAAAATTAGATCCGAGGGCGATCAAGAGTATCTTTGTGGGATACTCATCCACTCAAAAGGGATATGTCTGTTGGAGCCCAATGGAGAGGAAGTTGTTTGTGAGAATAGATGTCATATTTTAGGGGCAAGAGACATACTTCACCTCTACAGTATCCTCACCGTTTGATGACTCACTCGATACTGGAGTTTTACGGTGAGGAAGGAGAGCCGCAATCACGGTGGTGAACCAAGGACTGTGAGTGCTTTGAGGACTATGCATGTTTGGGACATTCCTTGCCCGGTTATTGAGTAGACTATGGGCCGATTGGTGTACTAATTCAACCGGTTATATAAGTTGTGGAGGAGTCTGATGATGTGTCAAGTTAGGATGGTGAGAGTGATACTCAGACTCAGGGGAGCTAAGTGTATACACAAGAAAGAGAAAGGAGACTATGGGGTCGCTTGTCCCAGGTCCCTTGTCCTTACCTGTCTCAATTCTAAAGACACCTTCAGGTGATATGATTCCTATATCTATCCCTTCCACGGCCCTACGGGTAAGTCGTTATGCTTGTTGAAATACGGGGATTTCACTAAACCGATATGGGTTCCCTTTGTATACTCCTCATGATATTGCTTACTATGTCTCTTAACCTCACATATCCTCTATACATGGAGCATTAATTGTTAAGGAAGATTCAATGTGGAGAGCGACCATTATAGAAGAACTTGAGGCACTTGTAAAAAATGGAACCTGGCAACTTGTCTCAGTACCGCTTGGTAAGAAGGCAGTTAGATGAAAATGGTTCTCCACCGTGAAGTAAGACTTTGAGGATTAGGTTTAGCACTACAAGGTCTAGTTGGTGGTGAAAGGATAAAGTCAGAACTACGACATCAACTATGATGAGTCCTACGCACCAGTGGCAAAGATAAGCACAGTTAGGACTCTGGTTTCTCTAGCAGCAAATGAGAGGTGGAAACTATACCAACTCAACGTAAAAAAATGTATTTCGTCATCGGGTTTTGGCACAAACCAGACGATTGGTAAGGTTTGTAGGATCAAGAAATCTTTAAATGAATTGAAGCAATCTTCTCGAGCTTGGTTTGGCAGGTTCAAGAAGGTTATGGTTGGCATGGGGTATTAACATATCAATGCTGACCATACAATGTTCTTTAGATGAGATGGAGTTCATGTCGCGATGCTCACAGAGTATGTGGATGATATGATTATCACAGGCGATGATAAGGATGAGATTGTGAGGCTGAAGATGAGACTAGGAAAGGAGTTTGAGGTGAAGGACTTGAGGTATCTGAAATACTTTCTTGGGATTGATGTAGCTCGTGGGCCAAAGGAAATCGTTGTGTCCCAAAGAAAGTATGTGCTAGACTTGTTCATGAGACAGGTATGCTGGGTAGCAAGCCTGCGAGTGTGCCTAATGATCAAACGTCAAAGTTGAGTGCAGAGGCAGGTGAGCCAGTTGACAGGGAGTGGTACCAGAGATTAGTGGGTCGGTTGATATATCCGAGCCACACTTGTCCATACATATCCTTAATGTGAGCGTGGTGAGCCGCTACATGCATGATCCTAAGAAGGGTCACATGGACGCAGTGTACCAAATTTTGAGGTACCTGCAAGGTACACTAGGGAAGGGGCTGATTTTCCAGAAGAATGGACACTTGAACATTAAGGGCTACTGCGATTCAAACTAGGTTAGCAGTATTGATGACAGGAAGTCCATGTCTTGATACTGCATTTTCGTAGGAGGCAATCTGGTCTCTTGGAAGAGTAAGAAACAATCGGTGGTTGCTCATTACACAGCGGAAGCAAAGTACAGAGCCATGACCATGGGTTTTGCAAAGATGATCTAGTTGAAATCCATGTTGGTAGAGCTCAAGATGGACTAAGGGGCCCAGATGAAGTTTTGGTGCGACTATAAGTCAACTATCAGTATTGCAAACAACCTTGAGTAGCACGACAGGACCAAGCATATGGAGATCGATAGGTTTTTCATCAATGACAAATTGGATGGCAGACTACTAGAGCTGGGACATGTAGCTACTAAGGAGCAAGTGGAAAATTGTCTCACTAAAGGTCTTAGTTTGCTAGACTTGGTTAAAGTGTGTGATAAGTTGGGCTTAGTGGATATATTTTGACCATATTGAGGGATAGTATTGGTATTTGTATATAGTTTTAAAAAAGTCTAGGGACTTGAAAAATATAGACTCTCTATATACCCCAATGGGTTATGATTAATAAAATAGGTTTTTGTTTTGCCATAAAATAACACAATATTTTCGAACACCTCATAAGGATCATTGCCAATATTAACTTCCCTCAACAGAAGAAAAAAAGAGTCTTCAAATTCCATGGCTACTCTGAAATTTTGTAGAACAAGTTTAGGATTATCTAAGCAGTGATCTTCACCCGTAAGATTAAAATTGTACAGTATGATACAATTTCTGAAAAGCTACCGCTAAATGGTTTTGGCAGTAGCTTGTGACTGCAGCCCGCTTTCGCCACTGTCATGGTAACGAAAAAGGTGGCGGCCTCCACCACCGCCACTGTTACCTATTATCCATTATCCATTATCTATTATCAACCAAAACCACGGCGGTGGCGGTAGCGGTGATTGATCCTTTTCAATTTACAAGGTGATCCTAAATTCTTTCCTTAATTATCGTGTCTATGCTAACATTTCACTTCTAGTTGGATCGGAGGGTCTTC
Organism: Pinguicula moranensis; assembly: GCA_028565015.1. Lineage (NCBI taxonomy): Eukaryota > Viridiplantae > Streptophyta > Magnoliopsida > Lamiales > Lentibulariaceae > Pinguicula > Pinguicula moranensis. The sequence goes on from JAOWBN010184895.1 coordinate 5,160, forward strand.
GATTCCTAACTTACATAATACAATGTCAAATGCTCGGTCGGGGACTACCTTTGTCAATATATTAGCTAACTAGTCCTCAAATCTAACAAATGGTAGACTTACGAGTCTTCCTTCCAATTTTTCCTTGTTGAAGTGTCGGTCTACTTCAACATGTTTTGTGCGATCATACTGCATTGGATTATCAGAAATACTGATTGTGGCTCTATTGTCGCAATTCAATGGACATGTGGTTGACAAAGGATAACCAATTTCAGCAAGTAATTTTCTCAGCCAAAGGATCTCAGTCAAACCTCATGCTATACCTCAAAACTTGGCTTCAACACTTGAGAGGGCTATGAGCTTTTGTTGCATGCTCTTTCAGGTTACGAGATTCCCGTCGATTATGATGAAGTACCCGACGGAGGACCTTTCAGTCAACTTGATTTCCTGCCCAATTTGAATCAGTATATCCCTAGACTTGGTGACTATTTTTCTTGAACTTGAATCCTCTTCCCAGTGTCCCTTTTAGGTATCATACGATCTTCAAGGTTGCTTCCATATGCTCTGTCTGTGGTGCATGCATGAACTGAGTGACCACTCCCTCAACATAGGCTATATCAGGTTGAGTATGTGACAAGTAAATCATTTTCCCAACCAGGTTTTAGTCTCGGTTCGGTCTGCCAATTGTACCCCCTCGACCATCTATAGTTTTTTATTTACAACAGTTGGTGTCTCGGCTATTTTTTCGTCGATCAGGCCTTTATTTGCTAAGAGTTCCAACACGTATTTTCTCTGTGAAATAAATATTCCTTTCTTCCAATCTTTTAACCTCAATCCCCATAAAATACTTCAGTTCTACCAAATCTTTCATCTCAAAGTTGTCAAAAAAAAAATTTGGAGTTCTGCAATCTCTATAGTATCATTTCCAGTAATAATCATACCATCACTATAGATGATACGACAGTTTATGAACTACTCATTTCTCTTGAGATCTTGAGAAACAAGGTATGATCAAAGTTTAGGCTTATAACCATATTTCTTCATTGTCACATTAAACCTTACGAACCATGCCCTTGGTGATTGTTTCAGCCCATACAGAGTCTTCTTTAGTCTGCAAACATCATTTTCTGGAATTTCTCTGAGAATCCAGGTGGTGCCTCCATATATATGTCTTTCTTCAGGTATCTGTGAAGGAAAACGTTTTTGACATTAAACTGGTGAAGAGGCTAGTCAAGGTTAGCTGTAATAAAAAATTTTACTCGTATCCTATCAAGTTTGGCTACTGGAGAGAAGGACAATTCCATATGCCTGTGTATACCATTTGCTACTAGTCGACCTTATAAAGACTATAGCTACTTAGTACAGTCCTGTCTGAAGCTGTTCCAAAAGATCTAGGTGAAGGAACCAATGAGTCTCCCACTGAAAACATAGAACTGTTCCCCACGCTGAGCAACACATGCCACCAGCTCTCTCATTTGAAAATCCTGAGGTAATTACCCTTGACCCGAAGCTTACTCCTAATTACACTTTTGCTATTACAGTTAACTTTGAATTTGAGAGTACAACTCCAGAAACTAGGATGAGTGAGATACATGACCGGTATGTTTTGCCTCACCAGAGCACTCGAGGAGTACCACCAAGTAGATATGTACATGAGTATAAACCACAGACGGCTAGATATCCTGTATCAAATGTGGCCAAGGGGAAACAATATGCTAATCTATTATTAGTATCCGTATACTCTGAAAAGATTCTGAGAATGGTACAGCAAGTTCAGAAGAAAAAGGAGTGGCGCCAGGCTTTGGCTGAATGCTCTGGCAAAGAATGGCACGTGGGACAGCTGTGAGCTGCCAGCTGGCAAACGAGCGGTTGGGTGCAGGTAGGTTTTCAAAGTAAAACACAAATTAAATGAGACGATTGAAAGACATAAGGTCTCGGAGTAGTTGATTCCATATGTCTGTGATTTTGGAAAGTTATGGGGACGTTTTCTGGGATTCTGTAGAATGTTTGGGTTGTTTCAGAATTTTTTGAAAGATTTGAGGCAATAACTCGGGTATTCGAAACTCATAGGCTTGTCTTATGATTTCTCTCGACTCAGGGGTGTATCTATAATTATAGAAATATTTTAAGGACGTATAGGTAAAAGTTCTGGATCAGGGGTTTGAGAATGATTTCTCATTCGCAAACCCTTTACCTTTTCCTTCAATTGATAGTTCACCTTCTTCGTTCCATTTGGGTAGTCACGACCGCGCTGAACCCTGGTATGAGCTTTTGCTAATCGCCGCTGCTACGGTTTGTAGTCTCTGTGTTACCCACAGTGGTGGCGACAGTGCTCCCCTTCGTTCTTCACTTTTATACATCAAGCCACCAATCTGGGTAGCCAGTTTGTTTGAAGCACTCATCGGTCGAGTGACATGTTTTCTACAATCCACACATCACAGCTTTGATTTGTCCACTTCTCCTCCTCGAGATCTTGATCCTATTTGGAATTCCCCGTAAAAGGGTAATGATAGATAGGTATTGGGAGTGATATGAAGTATGGAAGGACTGTGTATGATCAATAAAGGATTACCAATCCTAAATGGTTAGGAGAGATATCACTATGCCCGCTTGTAAGAAATCATGACTATAAGTCTTTGATCGAAGCATAAGATTAATTAGAAAAGACTTTCTAATTAATACTTAAGGATCATGATTTTGGATACAGGAAACCTATAGAATATATCAAATGAGGATGTCAAATAACCTCTGTATGCTTAATTAAGATATGTATAGGTGAAGGGATAATAATTACACATGAACTAGTTTCGGAAAGGAATAGTCTTATACCTTGACTATTCTCAATGTTCGGGTAATCATGATACATTTCTAGATGAACTAGAATTGTTGATTAATAAATTGAAAGAGTTTAATTTAATAAGCATAATTAGATTATGTTAATTATGGTTCGTTGTCAGTTAATTGAGAACCTATATGGTTACACACGTTAACATCAATTGTTGAGGGATCTAATTGCATCACGATATAGGATAAGGGATCAAACTTGAAGTACAGGATACTTAAAGGGCTAACATCTAAGGGGTTGCATGGAATTGGATAAACATGCAAGGAGTTGCATGCAAAAGTGGATACAAAACTAAGTGGTACATTCACTATCACTTGCATAGTGGGAATTCTCTACATGCAGGGTTGATGGTGGAAACATATATAAGAGTAGAGACAAGCAAATGTGTGCGTACAAACGGGCTAGGCACTGCACGCAGGGAAAAAATGTGCAAACGTTCTAAAATTGCACGCATAAAAATGTGTGTGTGGCGGGTCAAATTTGTTTCCTGTAGAAAACATACGTGTATTATCCACACATTTACGAAACGGTGCGTTTGTGTTGCAAACCGTTGTGCATACGGTGCAAACTGCGTGCAAACGTGTGGCCCATTTTCAACTTTTATATTAAACACATTTTCTTTGTTTGTTGATAAATAATACGTCATATTTTAGTTCAATTTCAATAATTCAATTCAATTACTTAAGGCCCCGTTTACTAGCAATCCCATCATGGGAATAACAGGGAATTCCTATCGGAATTGCACACCAAATGGTGGGATTGGGCAGGAGATGGAATTGAGCCAAAAAAAGCAATTAAATGTTTACTAAACATAGCCTCGAACGGAATTGGACATCCTATTATTGAAAAAAATTGGGGGAAATTTCGTTTCTATCCTTACCTCAAATGAGAAATGCTTAGTATTTGTGAATCTGATATCCAATAGTTTCCAGTATGAACGATTATGAACCATCAACAAAATCCATCAAGAAAGAAGTTGATTCTTCATTATCTCAAGAAAGCTTCCACCACATGATGTCATATCATGGTACGTTTAGAAATGTATAATGGTACGTATAGTGTGATATACATATGTGACCCAATCACAACGAAAATCAATTTAGAATTCTTGAATTGCCAAAAATCCTTTTTGCTGTTCAACATGGTATCCTTTTTGTTTAGAAATCCTTCCTACCCACCCAAAAAAAGGGAAAATTTCTCAAAAAAACATAGGTGCGGCAGGCCAACAGCATCTCTGTCGGGTCTCACCACAACGAATCGCCATTTTCTGACCAGAGTTAGTGCCTTTCGTCGAATTACTGTCCAAAAGCGGAGCCATTTTTATGTTGAACAAGAATGATGGCAATTGATTGGCAAAGGTATGGTGGGGACAAACCTGCACTAAACTTTGCCATCGATTTCGAAGTTGGATCGAAAAATCCGGAGACATCACCATGAAGCTCACACATAGTGGATCAAAAGCACTGAATTATTAAGGAGGAGAAATCTGATGGTTTTGGAAAGCAGGAACTCGATTGGGCGCTTTTTGATTGAAGGAATTTGATGATTCTGGGCATCCAAAATTACTTCTACCAGTGTAGAAGAGGAATGGAACTGTCTTGATTCAGAAGCTACATAAGATTGGATGGCTGGAAGACTTTGTTATTCCTGAAATGGTTGTCATCCTCATGAAACCCCAAAGAAAGCAATTGTGACATTGCATAAGATTGGATGGCGGGACTAGGGTTCTTCAGACTTCTTGTTCCCAAACGGCTTTTCACGTTTTATTGTGGCAACTTATTGTAATTTGCGTGGTGGTGAAGGGTGAAGATTCAACTAAAAAGGGAGAATTGAGCGGCTCTTCATAAATTCTGTCTTTTTGATAAGATTCTTTTTGGGGCCCAATCCCATAATTTTTAAAAAATCTCGTGGACATGGAATTGTATTCTCCGACCCGCTTTAATAACTGTGTGTCTAGTAAATATAGAATTACGCTCGAATTCTTTCATAATGATGCGTAATTCTGTCTAGTAAACGGGCCCTAAGTGTTTTCAATTTCTAAAAGTAAAAGACCAAAGGCAAAACAAAACATTGTGCGGAAAGGGTTTTGTTTCCGCTGCAATTTCAAATTGAACGTCATCACACCGAGGTCAAAACTCCGAGAAACCTAAGCTCATTCACGAAGCGGAGATATTAGGTTCTCAATTCTCATTTCTGGTCGAGTGAATTTGCAATTTACTAATTATAGGTAGTGCTTCTTTCTCGTGCAAACCTGTAGCATATTCTATTACGGCTTATCTAATGTTTGCGAGTTCTCGATTTCACGTCGTCATTGTTGCTGGTTTGTTCTTTTTCAATTGGATGAATGTACTCTTTCTCTGTTCGTCGTCTATGTAATGCTCATGTGAACATGTAGCAGAGTAGATAATATGTTCGTAGAATGTTGAGAAGTTTACCTTATTTTAATATTTTATAATGGATAAGGAAATCAAGACCCATACTAAATGAGATGAAATTGCTTCTGCCATCATAAGGAAGTCAAGACCCATGGCCATACATGACTTTTTCTTTTTTCTTTATTATGGAATATCTGTTCCGCAAAACTGGGAGCATTTTTAGCGCAAGGTCATGATTGATAACTCTATACCCCATGGTTTGGTAATTGATTACTACTTACAAGGATTAGGAAAGGAAATTCTATTTTGTGAGGCAAAAGTCTCTGTAGTAGAGATATTCTTTGGGAATTCCCCATCCTATCCACCCCACCCCCACACACGTGAAGATGCGTAAAAAGTAAAGAGATTTCTAGAGAATGGATTTAATTGTGTTCTATTACATAATTCTGTTTTATTACACAATTTTTTTTATTACATAATTCTGTTTTATTACATAATTATGTTACACAATTCTGAATTATGTTTCTGTTACATAATTCTAATTTTCTTCTTTACAAAGCAACTCATTCTCTTGTTGACAAGTTTCATACTTTCCTTGATTAGTTTAAGGATTTATTAAGATGGCATCACGTCAAACAAGCAAAAGAGGTAGCTATACGGTCTACAAGGAAATCGAGTTAGAAATTTAACTTGATGATGAGGTTGAGAATAAGGAGTAGATCCGCCTTTAAAGATCACAAGAAAGTATCTCAATGAGACCTCCTCCTCTGAAAATGACGAAGAAGCTAACTTTTCCAGCTTGGGAAACTTTTGAAAGAATGTCAGAGATTACCGATGGCGTTGAGGTGTTCAAAGAAAGATGCAGGCGTTGTAGAAAAATGTACAACGGGGGAACAGGACGTTCAGGTATTGGGACGCTGCTGAGACATGCAAGCAATTGTAAGGAGAAGAAAAAGATGATTTCTACAATGAATTAACTAACTCTGTATTTCGTTAAGGATGGAAAGTTGACTCCATTTTGTTATGATCCAAAAAGGTGGCAAGAGTCTTTGGTCCGTTTGATATCAAGAGAGGATTTGCCCAGTTTTGGAGAGAGATCTTCATATGAGATGCACATACAAGAATCATTCAATCCATCTTTCAAGACAATAAGTGCATGGGCTATAAGACGAGACATAAAAAAATATTTTGCGAAGTGTATGTGTGCATTGAGGTTCGACATAGGTAAGATGGATTGTTGTGTAGCACTGACGTCAGACATATTGGATTCCCGAGCACACATGGATTATTGTAGTATCATGGCCCATTACATCGACAATAGTTGGACACTTCAGAAGAGAATCATAGGTTTCAGACTAATGAATAAGCATACCGGTAAAAACTATTACTGAAAGTATTCTTTTGGTAATTCCTTTGACTTGTTATATGTTAGTTTATCATTTTTTTTAAAGTGTTTTTAATTGTTATATGTCTGTTTATCAAGTCCTACAGGATTATGAAATTCAAAAGAAGACTATATCGATCACTTTCGATAATGCCTCAGCGAATTCGAAAGTAATTGAATTCATGAAGCATCCTTTGGAAGACTACAACGGTGGCGTACTTCTCCACGAAAGTTGTGCATGTCATGTCATTAATTTGATTGTCAAGTCAAGTTTAAAAGCTTTGAAACAGTATGTTGAGAAGGTTAGAGATGTGGCCTCTTACATAAGAATGTCAAGCCAACAGGTCAATGCCTTCAAAGATGAATGTCGTCGTTCGAGGGGGAGGCTAAGATCTTGGAACCAGACATGCCAATACGATGAAACTCGACATATATAAAGTTGAAGAAAGCATCCGAGTTCAAGAGTGTTATTGGCCAATATCTGATAAAAGTACAGATGGAGGCATCCTTTTTATTGCCCGACGACCATGAACCGTACAGAGTGGGATGTCATTGATAAGATTGCCAACTTTATTCAGATCTTCTACGAGGCGACGATTACTTTGTCTGGAAGTTACTTCACTACATCTCCCAAAGCATTGCATTAGCTTGCCAAAATTGCTCATACTCTCTTCGTGCATAGTAATGATCCATACATTTGTGTTGGTGTTGCAGCTATGAAGAAAAAATACTTGGAAGTATTGGGCCACTCCTCCTTTACTATATTCTTCGTCTTGGATCTTAGATCCTCGAGCCAAGATGATTGCTTTTAAAGTTGCAGTGGATAAAATGTGAACTTAGCTTGACATAGCAGACGGAAAAGACTTTCCCAAAGAAGTCAAGACCTATTTGTATGAATTGTACAACAAATGAGGAAAAATTTGGATGTTTGAGGGTTTGAACACAAGAAACTAGCGACTCAACATCAAATGCATGGAGTATACTTGATTTTTCTCCTTCATCTAGTTTGCTTATGAATGAGGGAGTTGATGGACCATACTTTGAGTTGAAGAGCTATCTTGATATACGTTTTGCCATCTCCAATGCTTAAGATAAAGATAATCTGAATTTGTTGCAGTGGTAGGAAAGTCATAAGGCCGAATACCTCGTTCTTTTATGATTAGCCAAGGGTGTTTACACCATTCCGGCATCGATTGTATCTTCAGAATCGGGCTTTAGTATGGCTGGGAGGATAGTTGACGAATGACGAGCCAACTTAAAACCTGAGACAATTGAGATGCTAGCATTGATCAAAGATTGGAAGTTGCAAGATCAAAGAGTTAAAGGTCTTTGTCTAGGCCGGCATGAAGATGAGAGCGATGACGAAGAAGACTCTTCTAGTTCTACTATTGTCTCCTGATATTCCTTAGGTATTGTGTTACACTTAATGATTCATGATTGTAATTGAATTTTATATTGGTAATGGCCTAATATGATTGTATGTTGTTTATATTGCAGGTGCTTTGGAATGCTTTCGAGCTTCGATCTTTGTTGTGTGATCATTTTGGATTTTGGTCATTCATATTTTATTATGGACTAGAGACAAGACTTTACATGTTATTGGAACTGTTATTTGAACATTTTGGATTTGGACTGCTGGTTGAATTGTTTATTATTGTTTTTGGATTGTTTGGTACTATTTTTGGACTATTTAGTATTGTTTGGACATTACAGGTTTATATACATGTTTTTACAAAGTTTCAGGTTTTGTTTTTTCTTTAGGTATATATATATATTTATCATTTTATAGGGAATTTTGTTTTTTATTTACAGGTTATGAAAAAGGTGCAAACGTGTATGCCCCTTTTGCACGCAGGCTAGTCCAACACGATACATTTTTTTATGCATGCCGTGCTAGGCACACACATTTATAAAACGTGCAATTTGTGTTATGCGCACGTTTATAAAATGTGCGCGTGTTGGGATGAAATTTTCAACTCGCAAACCGTGCGGTGCGGTGCGGGCTATATAAGAGTTGTATATCATGACTTAGTGGTAAGTCATGAAAATCATGGGTTAAAACCATGAGCCACAAAAACCGTAAGTCTGAACTTTGGATGCTTGTATGGACAAGATTAAAAGTTGAACCATTTCCATGACACTTGTATGGACAAGTGCATAGGTCTTCCTCTTTAAATACGTTGATGTCCATCATGTAGAAAATGATGAAGTTGTTGTGTTGTAAGTCTTGAAAAGTAGAGAGAAGTGTTCCTTCCCCTCTCTTGGTGCAAAAACTGAAAGTATTGAGGTGTGGAAGGAGTAAAGAATTTCATTATTTTTCTCATCTTTTTTTATTAACTTAGACAAATCTTTAGATCTAGGACTCCTTACACACACATCACTATACAAGAGTTGTATAGTTCTTCAACATAATTGATGGTGGACTATCACAGAGGGTGGATACCTTTGCGTTTAGGAAGAGGAGACTATCCTCAAGGCAAGAGATTAAGACTACAACAAAGGTATTCTCATCTTTTCCTCTTGAAAAGCTATGTAAACAACAACGAGATCTTCTGTTGGAACCTATTTTTTTCTTTTAATATCATTTACTTCTGCTGCATTTTCTAAAACTCTTGGGTTCATAACAGTGATATCAGAACCATTTTGATAGTTATTGCATGACATGTAAGAAATTTTACATAGCTTTTATGGTTAGATAGCAAAGAATGATGAAAGTGTTCATGTTGCATGCATGTCTCTTGAATTTATTTCTTGAAAGCTTAAGTTTTGTTGTGAACAAAATTTGTAGATTTTAAGTTCAATAGTTGAAGTGATGGATTGTCCATGTTTTTGATACTCACTGATGTTGTAGAAGCATTAAGTAATTGCTCGAAAACAACAAAGAGGACAAGCCTTTTTGAAGGCCTAGGTTTAAGCCATCTAGTTTCTCAATGGCTCGAGGAACTAGTACTACCTATGACCATCCACAGTTTTATGTGTATGTTTATTGAGCTGCTTTATTATTTTGTTTTATAATAATAGATGTGTATGTCAAACTGACGAGACAGAAACTATAACAAATCCGTCAAACTAAAAATTAAGTCTCCCCTTGATTAAGTGTTTGAAAATGGTGATGTCTTCCATTATTATGATTAAATGGTCCTCTTGATAGATTGGTTCATTTGTTGAGCTATACTCAAGGTAGTCGTCTATCTTGTACGAAGTTTATCATGGAAATTATGAATTTTCGGAATAATGAGTTTTTACTTACTAAAAATCTTGGCTTGTTGAGTGATAAGTCGACTTTATACCTAATAAATGCAAACTATTTGAGTCCAATTTTTCTCAATAAGGATGATGAAACACACCTTTTCTACCTATTTATTTTTCTTTTGAAGAAACAGTTCATTAATTTCTGTTTGAGAGATAAGAAAGAGAAACAACTCCAAAAGCAAAGGTTTTGCCTCAATTATCCAAGGTGTGACACCAGTTTCTGATCAAATGACCATGCAAGGTGATACGTACACATATATTTGCGCACCACATTTGATAGGCGGACAAATGTACCATTGCACTGTACTTGAAGCTTTCGTGAGAAGCTACTGAAGTGGTATAAAAGAAAGAAAAATACAAAATAAAGAGATAGATGAACGGGGAGCTGCATTATTCAAGAAAAAAAGGGTTTTTAGTCGCAAATCCTGGAGCCTTTGCTCAAGGGAGAACCGATCTGATTCTCTATCTATCTTGTAATGAACTCATTACTGTGTGTTAGCATATTGTCTCAAGCCTTAAGCATGAGCTAAAGTTCTATGTTCAGGGGCGCAATGTAGCCCTTGAAGAACTCGGGGAGATTATTAAATGTTTATCATGTTTTAGTTGTCTTTATTGTGTTTGATCTTGCTGTTTTTCATTTTCGTCTATTTATATTTGGCCAACGTAAGCAATTGCACTAAGCATAATGCGAGGTCGAAAGACACAAGTTATGCTAGACATAGCAAGGTCCACACCGATTACTATAGCATGAGAATGGCTATCGAATCGGTGATACCGTGTGAGGATCACTTGAGCGCAATTTCTCTGGTTTGTTTGAATAAGACATCGAGAGAACTACCCGAAGCAAAACAAACTTCACAATACTTGGAAGATCAAAATCAGAAGTAGTGTTCAAGCATAGCTCTCGAAAAGCTATCAGAAATATTGGTGTTTGGGAATTTAGTGCCATCGCAAGGTCTCCCATTGTTGCATAAAAGTTGCCTTTTTCTCACTAGCTTTTGGCTTTTCTCTCTGTCCCTCGCTCACTTTTTTTTATCTCTCTTCAACCCTTCACTCTCTTTTGGCTTTTTCAGCTTGCTTTCTTGCCTTTTCTCTCTCTCTCTCGTTATTTCTGCATTCGTTGTTGAGATTCAAGTAACGCACGAGGTGAAAGGGGTGGAAGTGTGTACTCCGGAAGCACTACCCAAAGGCTTACCACCCCTGCGAGGAATTGAACACCAGATTGATTTTGTGTCGGGTTCGGTCATCCCTAACCATCCAGCCTATAAAGCCAACCCTCAAGAGACCCAAGAACTTCAAAGGCAAGTGGAAGAGCTCCTTGCCAAAGATAAGATTCGAGAGTCCCCTTCTCCTTGTACTGTTCCTGTTATTCTTGTGCCTAAGAAAGATAATACCTGGGTTTATGTGTGTTGATTGTAGAGCTGTGAATAAGATTACTATCAAGTATAGACATCCTATTCCTCGATTAGATGACATGCTTGAAGACTTATGTGGC
>JAOWBN010184906.1:0-16489 GCA_028565015.1 Pinguicula moranensis
GATAGTACCGATTTAGATATGGATTCTATCAGGCCGCTCTATCTGGTGAAGTGAAGAATTAAATAATTAATTATGTGAGACATAATTGACGAATTTTACGGACGAGAATTAATTGGGTTCTGATGATACTACCCAATTCAATTGCAATTTAATTGGATTAATGAGTTTAAATTCATATAATTATTTGCAATTGGGCCCGAATTTAATTTGAGCCCAAATGATTTTGTAGACGCAATTGGGCTTTGAGCCCAATTAACACGACTTAAAGTTTCGATCGGTTTTGTAGACAAAATATGTTCTTCATTTCTCATGATTGGGACATCAAACTTGTTGTCTTCTTCTTCAAAATTCCTTGCGTTCGGTTGGTGAAGACGTAATGAGAGGTAGGTTGATCCGGATTTTCGGATCTTTCCTATGCAGACGTCTTCTTATTTGGTTTTCGGTGGGTGGGAAAACTCGACCGATTACGAAGAACAAGAAATCCGACCGAAATCTTCTTCTCGCCGTTTTTCCGCCGGATTACCGGTCTAGCAGCCACTTTGGTTTCCCCAGGGAGTGCATGTGATAGAGGTTCTCTTTTGGGGACAAATTGATCCGAACAAAATCGTTTGAAGTTTCGGAATTCGTTCAAATTCTGGCGGGTTAGGCGGCTCTAGCGACAACCGAGGTACGTACGGCTATCCCTCAGCATCTATAACATGAATTAAGCATGATTTGGGCATTGATTTCACGTTTGGTTCGAAGTTGAAAATCTTCAAAATTTTCGAAATCAGCCCGTTTAGATCCCATACAGACACCATCAGATCTTTTTGGCGGGAAATTGGATGAAACCCTACGTGCATATAAGGTAATGGATGGACAAGTTTGCCCTTACTAGGGAAAAAATATCTGCTTGATAGCTTCTCTTGGAAGCCAAAGATTTGTCACAACAAAAAAAGGAAAGACTTGTTCCATTCGAGACATCTTGGAGGGAGCAATGGGTTGGAGCATAACGAAGAGGAAGAGCTCTAACGGCTCTTGCAAATTGACAACTTAACCAAGAGGGTTTCTTAAACTATGAACTCTACATTTGTTTGCCTTTGGGAAGTTTGTACCTCGAGAATGAGCTAAACCCATACTCTAGGGCATGATGTAGCCCTTTGTGTATTTTTTAGAGTTTTTTTGAATGTTTGGTTGTTATATAATATGTTGAAGTTGTTTGATTTTATTGTGTTTCTTTATTAACTATCATATGCTTGACGACCATGTGTTAGCACATAGGCTTCATTTGAAATTCGAGAGATGAGAACTTAGCTAGAGATGGTAAAACCAACACTAAGTACCATGAAAAGTGCCACCGTGTGCGAGTTTCATGAGTCTAAAGCCTCTTAGTAGGTCACAAGAGATTTGAGAGATGAGTGCAAACCTATTAAGAGAGAACTTTGTGAGGTAGCAATTCTTGGTATGATTAGGTATGAGATTCGAGAGATGAATGCCTACGTACCTCGGAATAGGAGCTACTCTCTAGAGAAATTAATGTTGAAAGGAAGGAATTTGGTGGACAATCTAGCTTCATAAGAATTTGGTGGACAATCTAGCTTCATATCTAATAGCCTGGCTACAAAACTAATTCCCCAAGATGCATGAAGAGGTGAAGTCATTGCCTTAGATCTCTACCCAAGAGAAGTTATCCTTTAATTTGTGCATAGTAAATCAAAAATACTAAAAAGAGTACCTTGCATGGATACATTTATGTCTTGGTTTTTAGTGTACGAATCAACCCAATCTGTTATTTGTCCAAATTGCATTAAAAGTAGCTAAAATTGGTGCTTATCTTCTACAATCCTCATGGTTTGACACTCAACTTTATTACTTGTTACGACTTGTGCACTTACAATCATAGTTGATGCATTAGATCAGCCCAACAAGTCCCCTGAAGAAGTAATCTTTGAGGGTTTGTTTGATAGAAAAGTAAGTGGGTGATAGATTTTGCGAGTTATCCACACATATGCTATTTGATATATACCTTCGTGTAATCCCCGGACAGGTCAAGTTATTCCTTGGCCCGAAATAACTCGATGCTAGCCCCCCAAAAGTTGCACCCCAATTTTGGGTGGTTTTTGTTATCACTTCTTTGTCTCGTGTCCTAATTATCAGCGTACCCTCATGTGTAATTGCATATTTACAAGATCTGCCACTGTATAAATACTCGATTGTACAATCTAATCTTGTCGCTTCACATTTCTTTCTTCACAGATGCTCAACCTCCCTTAGTTTATGAATTTTACTCTGTAATGTGAAATAATTACACCAAAACAGTGTAAACTTCATAAACTATTAGCAAGTTGGTAAAATATTGTATCAAAACATGCCACTATATGTACAACCTAGAACAACTGCACTATATTTTCTGCCCCTCAAAATTACCTTTTATACATCAATCAACCCACTGCACTTGATATACATTAGCCAAAAAAACTGCACAAGATAGAATCTATCCAAAAACAAAATAGCTATCTTTTATTCAACATCAAATCAAATGCTGCTTTCCACACGAGGTGCCTATTAACAAGAAGCCTGATGTTCAGCTGATGGGGGGTTCTCTTCGAACCCTAGTTCATGATCCACGACACGTTCTTTGAAGTATCCAACAAACAAAGATTGTTGATCGAGTTGGGGTGCGGATGTGTTGATCCTAACCGCGAAAAGCTATTTGTATGCAGAAGCGTTGGTGCTACACTTGCGCTTGGCGGGATTGAGAGATTCGGTTGATACCTCCAAAATCAAAGGTGGATTGTCGTCTTTGGTTATTGAGAATTCTGGAAACGAGCCATGACTAACACGTTCTGAAATCACCCAAGGGTTTTCCTATTAAAACACGGATGTAGTAACCCTTTCCCATGGTTTCCTTGATGCGGCATGTAGCCGCTCATATATACAAAGTGAAAATCTAGTGTGCATACTATGACTGCATTGGGCACGAGTAGAAATGATTGGATGTTGAGGAGACGCCATAGTAGCGAATGTGAACAAGCGGGAGAAAAGGAGGGAAATTTGGGCTGTAGGGATTCCGACATTGAAGGTTTATATAGATATTTGTACGAGGGTTAAATATGTAATGCAATACAAAAATTAATGGCGTGGCAATAATTATCCCCGTGTTATACTGCGATACCAAAAAATATTAAATTTTAACAATTATTCGATACATCATGAAAAAATGTGTACTAAACAATATGTGCGGTTTTCAATTTTAAAATAATCCAAGAGTTATCCAAAAGTCAAAATAACAATCATCCCGCTACCAAACAGACCCTGATTGATTCTTGCAAATCTAGGGATACAACTCACTAATTGATAACACTCTAGCTTTTTCAATGATGTAGGGTGTTAACTAAGTTTTGCACTTACAATATTTTGTTGCTTTTTCCTCCTTTGCCGACTATCCGCTTGCATGTTTTCTTCTTTAGGGATTTGTCTTTGTTAGTAGAGATTTCTTCTTTAGGCGGTGAGGTGAGTGACACCAAGTTTGTCGGTCATTTAGAGTCCATTGATTAGGGCCTCGTACTCTACCACATTAGTTACCATAAATTGTAACTTTGTGGCGGTCGCGCACCGTACACTAGTCATTTTGCAAGATTGTCCCTACTCCTCTCTTTTGTCTTATAAAATACCAATCTACATGCACGATCCATTTGCTTAAATGTTCTTCCTAAGATCTAGTAGTTTTAGTAATGAAGTCAGCTAAAATTTGAGCCTTTAGAGCTACCCTCGATTATATTTAACATCGTATTGGTTCGTCTTGATGGCTCATTTAATTAATCTTTTAGAAGTATCCGCCTCATTAGGATTTTCTAGGATGGTTTGTAATGGCGATCACAGGATATACTTGAAAGTAGTGTATTAATTTTCTCGAAGCCGATATGAGAGCTAGGGCCGACTTTTCCATTATAGAGGAATTCTATTCGGCAACTTGGAGGAACTTGCTTGCAAACTACACTAATTTCTGATTTCTACCCTCCTCTACTACTAATGTGGCGCTTATGGCATCTAATGATACAAATAAACATAAGTAAAGCTCTTTGGATTATGTGAGAGCGGTGAGAATCATTGTTTCATGTAAATGCTTCTTATTAGCTTTGAAGGCCTTTTGACACGTTATGCCTTTCGTTTTTCATGTAGCCTGAAAGAAGGGTCTTACTTTGCCTACATATTTGGAAATGAACCTACTGAGGACAACAATTCTTTCAATCAATCTTTGAACTTCTCTAATGGTGCGAGGGGAAGACTCATATTTATGAGTGCTTGTATCTTCTTTGAATTAGCTTCGATTCAATGTTTGGATGACAAGTATTAGAATTTTTTTTCTCCCCGGACCTCAAAGGTACATTTTTTTGTATCAAGCTATACACTTTTTGCGCTAAATATTTCAAAGCAAGATTTGAGGTGCTCCAAGTGGCAACCAACATATTATCCACATATATCTTCATTGCTGTTCTTAAACCTGTGGAAATATGTTTTTTTTACCATTCAGTGATATTTGGCTCTCCTAGTCTTTAATCCAAAGGGCATTAGCACGTAGCAGTAGACACCCTTGGCTGTAATTAAGGAGTTTTTAATATGATCCACCCTTGGCAACAATATTTGATGGTACCCTTGATAAACATCCATCATACTTAGAAAAATATTCACCGCAGTGGCGACGTGTTGGATTAATGTTCTCTCAACTATGTGTTAAAAGCCCAATGACAATAAATCTTTCTGACCATGTTTTTGATTCATTTAAGGGGTATATAAGACACATTCATGTGTGTATGTATAGGCTTTTGAGGCACAAAATTCGTGACCAAAATGAGAGAGAAGAGCAGCTTACACATTCTCAGTTTTGGTGACGACCAGAGGTTCAAACTTGGTCCGATCGGCCTAAAATATTAACTAAAGTCAAAGGACTCATCCAACTTCATTTTGACCGAAGGAGATCAAATTATACAGGTTGGATTATGAGTTATTGATTTCATAAATGACTGCTATTCTGTTGATGTATCTACATCTTTGAGCTTGTATTGTGATTCTAGTATTTTTGTATTGTTGTTAATTCTTAGATATTAGTGGCGTGTTGCTGTATTGTGTACTCTTAATCTACATTTTGGTGATAGTGGATTTGAGTGGATCTAAGGGTCCCGTGATTTTTTACATCTTCACATTAAAGTTTTTTTTTTTACGTAAATCTTGTTGTTTTTGTTATTTCTACTATTCTTTCGTTTTGTTATCTCCACATTTGGTAGTATCTATTTGTATTTCTAAAATATTCTTATAAATTGGGGATGTGTGGTTATTTCCGTTGTGCTAGTTGAATCACTTTATTTGTGGTACCTCCATCCCAATAGAGTGGTATCAGAGTTTCAGGTTTTTTTTTTGTTAAGCCAAATTTCACACGTACGAAAAAATTACAAAGGTTATGTACAAAATTAGACATGAGAAAATACAAAGAAGAAAAGAAAAGAAAATACAATGGTAGTTCTACCTATCCTCCAGGGACCCTAAATCACGAGACATAAATACATTGGTCAATTAATTTTCAGCTATGTAGGTTGTTATCAAAGTTTAGTGATTTGATGACCCCAAGAGTCATTACTAACAATAAGCAAATCTTGGTGTGTAGCTCACCACGTATATCTTATAGTATCCTAGTCTGATGATTGTTACAATTTCTTGTAACATTGATCATTTAACTTTCAGCTATACAGGTTGCCCTCAAAGAAAGCTTCGATAACGACATACGTATTTACTGATCCCAAAGGGTATCAACACTACCTGCTTACCTTATAGCTTCGTGATAATATGATTGTTATTGTGCTTAGTTGAAGAGTTTCCCCTTTGGAAGGTGCCAATCCTCTCTTTGATCCCTCTGAAATCAGCATTACACTCTCTTGCACATTCTGACCTCGCCCCTTATTGGATTTATAATGCAGTTCATTTGCCATGTATAAATTTCCAGCCGCCAGCCAACATCCGTGGTAAACAACTCTACGGCTTTACTGAAATCTATCACAAATGAGGCAGGAAGCTACTGCTCCATCATCCTCATTATATTGATCATTGCCTATCTGGTTTGCAGTACAAGGCTCATATTTATCAAAAAAAAAACAAGGCTCATATTTCTTTCCCTTCTTGTAGTATGTGAAAGGGGAAGGGTTGTTACACCCTTTTAAGCTACCTCCCAACCTATACCGAATAGACTTAAATAACAAGTCAAAACAATTCTTTGCAAATATTTGTTAACTATCCATCAGTATGTCCACCAAGGCACCTGTGACAAGGATGCACTAAAACACAATACAGTTTCATAGAAATCAAATCAGTCATGTGCTTCAAATGCATATCAATACCATACGCAGAGGTTAACACCATGTCCTCCACATATGCAGAAACAAATCTATTCTCCTTTAGGTATACAGTTGCACTCCAGATTTTGATAGTTCATCCAATAATCCTGCAGCACCATCATCAACTAATTTGTAGTCAAACCACAAGATTTATTATCCAGTCGTTAAAGAGTATGAAAAATGTTTTCTTCTGGCGCTGTGCCATAGCCATATTGCTTGCTTGATTTTTATGACGAAATTCATAACATTTATAGGTGCTGACTGAAAGTGAAAGTCATTTTGAGCTAACCAAATATGCCAAGTCATGGCTGCCCAAATAGATGTCAAGAGCTCCTTGCTAATCTGTGGAGGCTTTCCAGTGTCAAAAGTCCCAAGTGACGGAACCTGGATATGGACAATTGATTTGTTTCTGGCATGTCCAGCCATATTTGAATTTCTCTCCAGACCTACATAGAGAAGGGACAGTGAAAGAAGAGGTGATCCAATATTTCTAATTCATTAGAGCAAATAGTACAAAGCACTTCCTGTGAATCAAGAATGATATTTCTTCTTTGTAGTGTTACTTTTGTTGGCACAACATCCTGCATTATTTTCCACACAAATAAGGATATCTTTTTAGGCAACATCCTTTTCCAGATGCCTGCTAGTTTTTGAGCTTCCTGCTGCGAATAAACTTCAGGCTCCTCAGCTACAATAAGTTTATAAGCATGGCTGACAGTGTATTTGTCCCATTGATTACCCTAAAAGTAATACATATCCTTCTCCATTCTGTTAAAGAGGCACCCCTGTAGAGAAGCAAGTAAGTTTGTTAGGTCAGATTTTTTTGCATCCCTTAGTTGTCTTCTCCATGACCAAATCCAATTCATGTGTTTTATTCCCAACAGCCACAGTCTGATAAAAATGGAGTCAGGATGTGTTGTGACTCTGAATAGCCTAGATACAACTCTGCAAGGGAAATATTGTTGTGCCAATTATCCAGCCAAAATTTAACTCCAGCATCATATCCTACTCTGAGCCTAAGTAACTGACAGAACCAAATAGAGTTCACTGTTGCATGGATATCATTCCACGAGCTAGAGGCATACATCCTACCCCTTCTTCTCCCTCTGAATCGTACTGGTGTTTGGATTGGCCTTTTGAGTTCCCTGTGGCCGCCCATAATTAGAACTCCCTCTAGGACATATTTGGATATGATAATATCCATGGCTAGACTGTTTTCCCCACTTAGAACTCTAGCTCCCCATTTCCCCAGCATCGCATCATTGAAGCTGTTCAGTCTCCTTACACCCAATCCACCCTTATCCACCTGTTCAGTGATCTTCTTCCCAGAAATCCAGTAGGTTTTCTTTTTGTCCTGTCTATTATACCAGAAAAGGATCTCTGGGTAGCAGTGAGTTTCCTTATAACTGATGGTGGAGCCTTAACAAATGCAAGGTAATGGGACGACAAAGCTGCCAGGATAGAATTGATGAGTACAATTTCCCCCTGGAGATGGATATCTTTTTTCCCAGTGGTTCAAATCCCTTCTGAATTTGTCTATAATAGGACTCCATTTTGCAGATTTTGATGGGGTTGCTCCCACCGGTAGCCCCAGATATTTAACTAGGAGTGAGCTTGTTTTACACCCCATATAGGCTGTCATCTCTTCTACTATGTCCTGTTGCATATTGACCCCAATAAGGCTACACTTTGAAAAGTTAATTTTGAGGCCAGAGGTGATCTAAAAAATCTGCAGGACAACTTTGAGGGATTTTATTGTGTTCCAATTGGCTTGTCCCCAAAGCAAGGTATTATCCGCAAACTGCAGATGAGTGATCAGTATTTTATCTTTGCCCACCTCCAGTCCTTTAAACATATTGAGATCTGCAGCTCTGTTTATCAGCACTAATAGACCTTCAGCAGCTACTAAAAAGAGAAAAGGGGACAAGGGGTCCCCTTGCCTTAACCCCCTCATGGGGTAGAACTTCCTAGTAGGACTCCCATTAATCAGGATTGATGTGGAGGTAGATTCCATGATACTTTTTAGCCACCAGATCTAGCAACTAGGAAACCCCATTTGCTGTATAACATCAAACAGATAACTCCAGTTGATAGTGTCAAAAACTTTCTCAAAATCAACTTTGAAGAATAACCCATGCCTCCTCAGTTTCCTCAGTTCGTCTACCACCTCGTTAGCTATCATGACACTATCCAAAAGCTTTCTATTTTGGATAAAAGCCATCTGATTTGGAGATATGATCTCCTCTATCACCCCTTTGATGTTGTTGGCCAGAACTTTAGATAACAGTTTTGGCATTGCTCCTATTAGAGTTATTGGATGATAGTCTTGGATGTGTAGTGGTGTATCTTTCTTAGCTATTAGAGTAATATGAGTTGCATTCCTTCCCCTGGCCAATTTTCCATTCCTGTAAAACTCCAAGAACATGTTTAGAATATTAGGTTTGAATAGATCTAAGAAATTCTTAATGAATTTAAAATTTAACCCGTCAGTTCCAGGGCTTTTGCTACTGCTACAAGCCTGTAACGCCTCTGATATCTCCAGCTCAAAGAAGGATTGCATCAGCAGATATTTGGACTCCCTGGATAGCTTTTTGAAAGGTATGCCACAGACTTTAGGCCTGCACCAGTCTTGCTCAGCAAACCTATCTTGAAAGTGTTTCAGAAAACATTCCTTAACCTGTTCAGGCTCCTCAAGCCACACATCTCCACTCCAGACACCCTTGATGACATTCCTTCTTCTGTTCCTTTTTAACCATCCATGGAAATAAGCAGTATTAGCATCCCCTTTTTGGATCAAGTTTATCCTTGATTTTTGATAGAGTATGCTATCTATATTTATAATGAGCTTGCTCAGTTGTTCCTGTAAGTTGAGGATGGTCTGATGTTCAGCCTCAGAGATATGTGGCACTGAAGTATCTGCCTCAATCACCATATCAGACAGTTGCTTCACCATTATGTTTCGTTCAGCCAGAGGATCTCTTGGGGCTCTCATATTCCAGACTTTAATCCTTGCTCTGATAGCCTTGATTTTCTCCTTAATTCTAAAGTTGGCATAGCCAATGGGCCATATAGAGTTCCATATATTTTCAACAATCAAAATGAAGTCCTTGTCCTCTAGCCAGCTATCCAAGACTCTCATGGTCTTAGGCCCCGAGTTTAGGGTATCAGAAGTTAAAGCAACAGGACAATGACCAGAGTCATCTTTATCAAGGCCCTTTTGTGTCCATGTTGTCATGGCCTAACCAATGATCATTCACTAAGAAACGGTCCAGTTTGCTCATAGCTTTTAGGGACTTTAGATACCAGGTAAAACGCTTCTTTCCATCCTCAAGTACTGTAGGGACATATCATATATAAAGTCTTTAAAGGCAGTGATCTCCTGAAAATAGGAGTGGTTAGAAATGCCTCTCCTCTCACTCGGATTTAGTACGACATTGAAATATCCCATTAAACCAGAGCTTCAAGTTGTTATTTTTGATTTGATGAAAGTATGGAGACAAATACTAGTAAAATGATTTTGTTGAATGTCAAGATTACAGTTGGAAGGGTAAAATGAAAGATATTCTATTTGTAAAAAGTATGCATGTACCTATGTTTGTTTTGGATATGCCAGCGTCCAAAAAGGATGAAGAATGAGATTTTGAGCATCAACATATTTGTGGTTTTAGCAGAAAGAGGGTGGATGAAATTGTTCGCAATCTTGTTGCAAACAAAATAAATGCAACGACACTGTGGAATATAGTTGAAAAATTGTATGCTTCCAAGACAGGTAACAACAAATTATATTTTTTGAAGTAGTTGATTAATTTGAGGTACTCTGACGATGCACCTATCTCTAATTATGTGAATGAGTTTCAAGGATTAAATCAGTTGTTTAATATTGGTGTTATCTTTGAGGATGATATATTTGGCTTATGGTTGCTTAATACTTTGCGTGACTCTTATAAGACATTTTGAGTCTCACATACAAATTATACTCTTGATGGAAAAATGCCCTTTTATTATGCCAAAAATTGAATTGTGAATGAAGAGATTAGAAGGAAAGCTTATGATTCATCACCGAAGACTGAGGTCTACAAAGCAGAGGGGGAGACATAAGAACAAAGGTCAAGGTAATAGAGAAAAAAGTATAAACAAGTCCAGGTCCAAGTACCAGGATGTTGAGTTTCATTACTGCCACACGAAGAGTCACTTCAAGAAGAATTGTTGGTAGTTGAAAAATAAAAAGAATGTGAACAACAAAAATATTTAAAGAAGTTTGAAGAATGTAACACTGATCATGTTGTTGTTTCTACAAGTGCTGAATTTCTAACTGTTTATGATGATTGTCATATTAGTTTGGTTTCTTCTGGTACAAGCTGGGTTGGTGACTAAGATACTGCAGTCCATGTTACTCCTAGAAGAGAAATTTTCAGCACTTACACTGCAGGTGACATTGGTTACAGTAGAATGGACAACAATGGCCTTGCTAAGGTTATTGGTATTGTAAATATTTGTTTTAAAGTGGGCAATGGCTCTACAGTTCTACTTAGAGATGTTAACCATGCTCCTGATGTTCGGTTAAACTTGATTTTTATTGGAAAATTTGATAGTGATGGTTATGGTAATAATTTTGTTGGTGGGAAATGAAAAATTAGCTAAGGGTCATTGATTTTGGCTAAAGGTTCGAAGTTGAAGGAATATTGTATTTGTTGCAAGCTTGGCTCGGTGAATGTAGTGGAGAAGCAATGCTCACCAGAATTGTGGCATAAGAGGTTGAATCATATTAGTGCGAAGGGACTTGATGATTTGGTGAAGAAAAATGTTCTTCCAGGTTTTAAGAATTCCAGTTTTGAAAAGTGCTCTAATTGTCTTGATGGAAAACGTAATCGAGTATTCTTCAAGACTAATCCTCCTCATTGGCAATCAAATTTGTTGGATTTGGTTCATTAAGATGTTTGTAGTCATTTGACGGTAAAAACTGATGGTGGTACATCTTATTTTGTGACTTTTATTGATGATCATTTTAGGAAGTTTTGGGTCTATACCCTGATGACCAAAGATCAAGTGTTTGACAAGTTCAAGGAGTTTTAAGCTTTAACTAAAAGGCAGACTAGAAAGAAATCAAAATACATTAGGACAGACAATGGTGGTTTCATGGACCGTTTGAGTATTGTAGACAATAAGAGATCAGACACCAGAAAATGCCTCCCAAGACACCTCAGTTGAATGGGTTGGCTGAGAGAATGAACAAAACATTGATGGATCGTGTTAGGAGCATGTTACTAGAGTCAAAGCTTCCACAATCCTTTTGGGGTGAGGCTTTATATGCTGCTACTTATGTTATTAATATGGCTCTTACTGTTGCTTTGCAAGGTGATGTTCCAGAAAATGCTTAGAATGGAAAGAGCACCACTTATGATCATTTGAGGGTGCTTGGTAGAAAAGTTTCTGTTAATATTCCGAGAGATGAGAGGTCAAAGTTAGATGCTAAGACAAGTCAATGCATCTTCTTCATACGGAGCCGTGTTGTGGTGTTTTGTGAAGACCATACCATTATTGATATTGAAAAGGGAGAGAAATCTGATTCTCAGACTCAAAATGATCTCATTGATGGTGATTCAATTTCTACGCCACATTTGCCTACTACAGTTGGTGATGTACTATTGGAACTGACGTGCAACATGAAGATTTTTTTGATGGTCAGCAAGATGATAACTTGCATAATCCTACAGATGTTGTTAATAATGATCTACATGAAGTTGAACTCAAAAGGTGTACAGATAGACAACAGTCTACCAACATTCTTCAAGTGAGTATGCACTCTTGACTAACGGGGGAGAGCCTGAATATTTTGGAAAAGCTATGGAAAGGACAGACAAGCAGGAATGGTTTAATGCAATGAATGATGATA
Source organism: Pinguicula moranensis (assembly GCA_028565015.1). Taxonomy (NCBI): domain Eukaryota; kingdom Viridiplantae; phylum Streptophyta; class Magnoliopsida; order Lamiales; family Lentibulariaceae; genus Pinguicula; species Pinguicula moranensis. The sequence continues at coordinate 12,259 of JAOWBN010184906.1, forward strand.
TGAAATCTTACGATAATTATACTTTGAGTTGGTGCCATCATCTAAGGGTAAGAGAACTTTGAAGAACAGGTGGGTCTATAGGTTGAAGCAGGAAGAGAACACTTCCAAACCAAGGTACATGCACGATTGGTTGTTAAGGGTTTCAGTTAGAAAAAAGAAAAAGAATTGATTTTGATGAGATTTGTTGTGAGAATGTCTTTAATTCGGATTGTGTGCCTTGAACTTAGAGATTTAGCAAATGGATGTAAAGACTGTTTTTCTTCATGGAGATTTGAATGAAGAAATTTACATGAAACAACCGGAAAGATTTAGGGTGAAAGGAAAAGATGATTATGTGTGCAAGTTGAAAAAGAACTTGTATGGTTTGAAGCAAGCTCCAAGAAAATGATACGAGAAGTTTGAGTCTGTGATGAGGCATTAGGGCTACGAGAAGACAACTTGTAATCATTGTGTGTTTGTTTAAAAATTCTTTCCTGATGATTTTATTATCCTGTTACTTTTTGTTGCTGATATACTTGTTGTTGGTCAAAGTGCTTCTAGAATTTGTCGGTTGAAAATTGAGCAAGTACTTTGATATGAAGGATATGAAGAAAGTTAGTCTTTTTGTAGCCATATCTCTTAATGGCCGTAGTGAAATGTCTGAACCATGCACAAGGTGATTGTTTTAGGCCATACAAAGCTTTCTTCAACCTGAATACCTCATCCTGTTTGAATGTCACAAAGAACCTTGGTGGGGCAGCCAAATATACTTCTTCTTTGAGTTCACCATGGAACAAAACATTCTTAACATCAAACTAGATAGATGACAATCAAGATTTGCAGCAATGGAGAACAATAAATGAATAATATCGATTTTAACAACTAGAGAGAAAGTTTAAGAGTAGTCAACTCGATATGTTTGAGTGTATCCTTTTGCTACCAATCGTGCTTTGTGATGTTCTGCTGTGCCATCAGCCTTGTGCATTATTGTAAAAATCCATTTGCACCCGACTGGATTCTTTCTAGTTGGTAACCTGCATATCTCCCATGTACCTTTCTTTTCTAGGGCTAGCATCTCATCTTTCATTGCCTGATGCCATTTCATGCTTTGTTGTGCTTCCTGAACAGTTCGTGGTGTAACCACAGACTATCCTTCTCTACTCCCCTGTTTAGGTTAGCCATAAGTTATCTGGATGCTTGAGGGTTAAACTCAGGTTCATATATTTTTTGGGGAATGCCTCATGTACTTCTTGGAGGTAGCACATATCATTCCTGTATCTTAGATGAACCTGCTTTCGGATCTACATTTTCAAGATTAGAGTAAATTGGAGTGGAAGTATTGTCATAAATAAGCTCTGGATCAAGGAAGATTTAGGAATCGTGGTGGGCCCATAATCCACAGTTCCCATGATCAAAACTTGGCTCTGATACCATGTCAGATTGAGTTTATGAACACGAATATTTGTTTCAATTCGAATTGCTTTGTTTGATTCATGAATTAAAGATTTATACGAACAAAGGGGAGCAACCGTGTGAATGGTGTGATTGTGAAGATAAGGGACTTTTAGGGAGATAAGGGGAAGAATCACTTACGGTTTCTTCCCATTTTACAATATTATCCTAAATCTTCCCTTGTCCCTAAATTCTAGCTAACAATTATCTCTTTCAACTCAACTTAACTCAACGTACCCAGTATATTACCAACTAAGTTGGTGTCTGAAGGGTCAGATGTACGCGGCCTTACCCTTATAATTATATAAAGAGTCCATTTTCGTTGCGACCCATTATGAATTACGTCAAATGTATCGAATTTCAGTAACTTCACTAGGTAAAAGTACTAAAATTTAATAGAATCATTTTGCTCTAGTCCATTATTAACACAAAGCTAAAAGAATTGTCAATAATGACTCTTCCACCTCCATTTGCAGTGGACCTTTAAGAGTGATCTCTTTCGTTTTGTTGAATTTGTAGTAGGTTGAAAATGGAACGAGGTTTCTTCAACTAGCTTGCAAAGTTACGAAGGAACTTTTGGGTAGTGTCTTTTAGGTTGGTTTAGGCCCCCCTTGTTTAAAGCTGGGGTTGGCCTTTGCTGGATTAAGCTTGACCAAACTTCTTCTTGTCTGATCCTTGTTATATGACACCCATATATACAACACCTTAAACCAAACAAAAAAACTTATGACTATGCATTAAATTATTTAAAGTTATTTTAATTGAATCGAGTAACAATGGGTACCAGAAATCTAAAACTAAAACCGTAATTAGTCTTAATAACTAAGGCCTCCTCATACCCTGTTCGGACTCAAAATGAAACTAGAATCAATCAAAGAATGAAAAGTCTGCGTATGATTTCATGAGATGAAGAAGAGCAGGAAGACCGTAACTCTTATTTACATTAGTACGAGCTCCCTTTTTCCCTCTCAAAGAGTCTTCTTTCTACAAACTATTTTTAAGTGGGTATACAGTCGATATTCTCTCTCTCTAGCTCTCTTGGACTGAATGATCTAGCCTAGTGGTTTAGGTAAATAATTTTATTACGTATAAAGTATGGTGAGCACAATGTACTCTTACAACAGTTTATTTATAACCAAGTTTAGGCTACTTAACTTCTTGCCTTCTATGTTATAGGCTAGCGTGTCGACTACATGTAAAGCATATTAGAATATATCGCACACAGTTGTGGAAAATAATATTAATTAACTTATAATAAAAAAAAATGTGGACTTACAATAGCCTATATTTATGACAATAGCCCACATTTAATTATAAGTTGGCTCATATGCGCACTCGTACCTAGGGCCTAAACTCGTTTACTGTTGGACCGAGTCTACTAAATTTAATAAAGCATAGATACGGCTCAAGGCTCCATTCTCCCACTCCCCTAGCCGAATAGAGGATGCGGTTTGCTTTGAGAATTGTCCAAAGTTTGACTTGTATTGGCTCTATCATCCTCTCCTCATCAGGTTGTTTTTGCTGAAACATCTTCTCATTTCTAGTAATGCAGATAGTCCACCATGTGATTTGCAAAAAAGTGTTCCAGATATTCTTAGTCCATGGCCATTGGAGTAGGTCAGAATGCTTCTTTTGTATCATATATCATAGATGGATTGGAGCCCCATTGCCAATGTCCTAGCTCAGTTGTTGTTGGGGTGTTTGGTTCAGTAACGCCTATAGTTCATCGAGTTACAAGTCCATAGCCACCAGTATTGTTGTCTATCAAAGAATCCTTTCTCTGCTATTGTGGCCGTTTTGTCTCCTGCCGCCTAATAGAGCCTTGCATAGTGTAGTGTAGTGTAGTGTAAAGCAGTATTCACCAAGTCATTTGTGTGTGTAGAAGCCAGTGTTCCGGCCATCTCCTATTGTGCGCTCCATTTTGCTTCTGAACCAGCTGCCTGTTAGTGCAAATGCCTTGAGGTGTTGCCACCATGGTGATTACTTACTTGTCTCCTCTGCGCAGTTGTCTCGGCAATTGATCTTCCACATTAAACTCACTGTACACTGCTTTGATTACTTCAGAGTTCAGACCATACTTTGGACTCCTCCCTCTATTAGTAGACGATATCCCCATTTGCACAATAAGGCCTGGTTAAACTTGTCCATATCTCTGACACCCAATCCACCCCTTTCCATTGACCAACTAACCCAAGCAATTTTCGTTGTGCCTGCTATCTGTTCACGCCACAAAATTTTGCATTGCAGGCTAACTATCTTCTTTCAGTATACCTGATAAGTAGTACAGGGGAATGCTTGAGACGACTGATTTGAGTTGCACAATTCGACCTCCCAAAGATCTGAAGCGCTTTCCCCAACTAGACAACCATTTCAATGTTTAGGGTCAAGTTTCCAGCTTGTGGACTTGGAATTAAGAATCTTAGCTTACACCTCCAATACATCCGGCCAAATGTTCATTGCATAGAGATTGCTCTTCATAAAATTTCTTGAAGAAAGGCCTTTCACAGTTTCACTCACTAACTAACTTGCCTTCCCACCGTAATTCTTGAAGAAAAAAAAGCCAGGATTTCATGCTTTGAAGCTAAGGGTTGTCTTTTGGTTTTAATAATTGGGCTCATTTTTCATGCTAGGTCATACGGGTGGTTAACGGGCGCAGGAAATCCCCGCCCACCCGCACCTGCCAGGCCCGTGCCCGTATGGAAAGTGGACGGATGCGGTAAAAATTTTCTCTAACCCATTTTTTGTTTTGCGGTACCCGCGTACGCACCGCATAATTTTTTTATTTTTTATTTTTTATTTT
>JAOWBN010184916.1:0-16488 GCA_028565015.1 Pinguicula moranensis
TACAAGAAAATTACGTCTGAAAAATACGGTAACTAAACTTATTCCGTTACATAGGTACCAAATAATGTATTCAAACAAAACATATGTCACAATTGTATCAAAAAGTGGTACACAATAGTTTCATCAAACCAACTTGTTCTTCAAGAAAATTTCATATGTTGCTCCCTTTTGGCACGATCCTGAAGCTTCCAAACCACAAACGCCGTGTTGTTATTCATCAGGTGTTCTACCATAATAAGTTGTTGCTTACAACCCATTATAGGGAATTCCTCCAGGAATTCAAATATGAACGCAACCTTTTGCTCATCTGTTTCAATGGGCTTGACAATGAGAATGAGCTTGATAGTAGCACTCTACTCATCTAACATTTTCTCCACCTTGACAATCAAGGCCCTAGGTCGGAGATTTTTTCACTAGCTTCCTCATAAAAGCTATTTAATGAGGCTGGTCCCACACTTCTTCTCTTCTTGGGGTTAGGGGCACCATGCTCAAGAGTCAACGGTTGTGATGCAGATTCATTCAAAACTGGTGCTATCACCTCCAATACATCATTCTCACCACCGACATCATTCTCATCACACGACACATAGTTTGGAAGTAACATGTCGTTGTCAGCTACTATTGTGGAGTAGTCGTCGAATAGTGTTCCATGTGCATGGTACTTTCCAAAATCTCGCACCATTCCTCATACATTGGAAAGATTTTTCCATTTAGCTGGACAAATTTGGGTTTAATTTGCGAATTTGACCAACAGTAGATCCCATACGCCTCAGTAGGTAACAAAACTATGGAGATGACAGTTACCCTATACACAGGAGCACTTTTAATTAGATCAACTCGTTCTAGAGATTCGGATTGTCGACTGTTGGTATGTTTCTGGATCAATATTTGTCTCACTCTAGCTAACAAATTCACTAAGAATTGACCACTTAATTGTCCACACATGAAGCTTATTTTCTCTATTTTTCTTTTGGACACAGCTTTCCTTCACCAATTGTCGTATTTGTGCTGCAAAACCTTTGGTGGAAGCCCCCCTTCTAGCATGTACCAGCTTTATATTCTTCTTTTGGTAGTTCTCTGCATGCCTAGATCATCGCCATTTCCTCATCGAAAGTGAAGTAAAGCTTTTTCACGGGGGACCTGCGGGTAGCCATCTTGTACAGAGACTGTTTTCTAATGACAACAGGGTTTTCAATAGTTTTTTCACACATATAGCTCTGTCTCGGTTTTAGTGTATCCATGTTGGATGGCCGAGTGTTTAAAAATTTAGAGTTGTTGTTTTCGGAGTTCCTCATCATGTGTCACATAATGAAACTATCGAAAAAAGAGGCCAAGACAATAATAAATAAAAGAAACAACACAATATAACGCAGGAATAATCACGAACAAACATAAACTTAAAATAACAATAAATATAACACAAAAGTCAGTAATGTTCCGACCTTAAACCCCATCACACAGTTTATAAATTAGCACAAACACAATATACATCTATATCACTCGTGTTGGGATACAGATACATGAAGAGGTTCAGTGTATGTTGTCCACAATTCAGATGTCATATCATCACATTTTTGATCCACTGTGATGATGTTTGTGGATCCTGAATGTATTACTCGTCGTCATCGAGTGGAGCACTTTGCGGATCCTTTAATACCCCACTAACAAGTATTGGATCATTCGGCTTGACGTCCATAATGAAGTTGTGTAATAGTGAACATGCTATCATAATTTTGGTTTGTTTCCTAATGGGGTAGAATGTGGGACTCCGTAACACCGCAAAACGTTTCTTCAAAATGTCAAATGCTTTATCTATGATATTTTTGGCAGATGAGTGCCTCATATTGAATATCTCTTTAGGGTTATGTGGTCTTCTCTGATCGGGACCTCATTCCTTCAAATGATATCGGATTGATCTATAGGTGTGAGTAAGGATGATCATTTGGAACGACTAAATATCAAGCTTCTGGCCCCAAATCTAATAACAACAAAAAGAAAAGAAAAATGGAAACCGCCCCTTACAGGTTACAAGCTGAACACTACTGGAATATGGGCTCAAGGACGATCAGTGGGAGGTGGTATAATCAGGGACACCCAAGGACTACTACTGCTAGCTTTCGCCACGCATCTCAACAGCAATTCAGAGATAGAAACGGAGGTGGACATTCTGATCAATGGTATACAGCAATGCAAACAACTTGGTCTGACAGACATAGAGATCGAGATCACATGTACGCCACTTCTGCATAGTCTTCAAGGATCGATAAGCTGTAGATGGAGAATCCGACAACAGGTGGAGCTCATAAACCAACTTATGGAATTGAATGGCTTCACAAAACTCTCCCTCTGTGCAAAGTCCTGCAACAAAGCAGCAAAAGAGATCGCAAAAATGGGTTTCGATGAAGGTGAGTTTATTTTCTCGTCGATGGCATTCCTTCCTACAAGCACTCAGACTATTATGCTAAAGGAGATGCAAGACTGACCCCAGAAGATACCAGTAGAAGATGACACCATTGAAGAAACATTTTACTCTTATTCTGATCACATATGTAAAAAGAGGTTGAAGCCGCCACACTCTTTCCTATACCCGGATTTTCCTTGCCCAAGGTTTGCCGGGATAGGTTTTAAGGAGGTGGGGTCCTTCCTCCTCTCGAATGTTAGGTAAGAAGGGACAGGAGTTGTCCGCCATGTACTTAATTTATATTAATAAAACGATCATTTCTGGGCAAAAAAAAAAATTGGTATCAAAGCAGGCTCTTCCGGAGTACTTTTGTGACAAAGTGGACATGATCCAGTAATTGGCAGTATGATTACTATGAGAGAAGGAATGTTGGTGTCCAGACCCCTTCTGTCGAAAGGGAATAACTATGCAAAATAGAAAGCACGAATGAGGGAATTTATTAAGTCTCAAAACGAGGGTATGACCCACGATACTAAAAGGTTGGTTGTCACCCTTGATTGTTGGTACCAAGGACCCGAAACTTCAAGAATAATGGATAGAAGTCAAACTTAAGGGTGAAATTGGCAACTCTAAGGCTATCAATGTATTTTTCATATCGGTCATTGATGTTAGATTTGGTGTCCTATGAGTCATGTATTGAATAATAGAATGTTGAATTGTCAAATTTACATTTGTATTATTTGTTTATATTATATGTTGTATACAAAATCAAACATCAATGGAATTTCATGAGTGCAATAGATGTACCTTGATATATTAGTCCAGCAGGAGGTCTCTTGTGGTATGATTAAACTTCAAGATTTGCAATCTAAAACTGAGTTTGTGGTCATACATATTAAGTCTTAGAAAGATCTAAGTTGGGATCTCAAGATTTTCTATGACCATTAGAGTTATCTAAAAATCTTGTGAAAGAAATGGTTGATCTAGGACGTTGGTGTAACATCGCCTAGATGGAAACTTCTATAGGTGGAAAAACTTTTCTACATAGGACTAATCGAGATGTAATAATGAGATCTTTAATCTTTGTTAGCCAAATATAATCATATATAAGTTATCTGAATCTTGAGTGCCCTTAAAGACGTTGGTCTATGGCGTTTGGTTCTTTTACTTTTTGGTAAGATCTCGCTGTGATTGCACAAGTCGAATCTCTGGCATCTTGGGAGCTGAATCAAGTAGATAACAAGGAATCCTTGGTACAGATATAATTCCAACCTCGCTTTTCCCCGTAGGGGAGAGTTTTAAATTATGGTTCCCATGAAGGGTTTATTTGGTACTTGAACGAGAGCGCTCGTCCACGAATGAAGATTTGTAGGATTAATTTATTCATTAGAGAATAAATGGTACTGTGGTGCAAAATACATTTAGGTGGATTAACGAACATTTAACTTTAACCTATTTGTGAACCTTGAGCGAAAGATAGCGTATACACTATTATTATATAAATAAACGTTCATAGAGTAATCTTTTAGTAAGAAAGTCCATATAAGTTGAGAGTTCAACCTCGTGCCTATAATGGTATGTTCACAAAAATAAATGATTAGTTACTTCGCAAAAGAGTTTTGCGCGCAAGGATTAATCTTTTTGGAGCTCACTGTATGGGTCCATCGATCCGAGCTAGCCTACAAAGGACAAATTATTTTGTTTGTAATTGCTAAAAATAACTAGAAGTTTATAAGATGGAGGCATTACATGCGGGCATGCCACGGCGTGTTGTGCGCTAGGATAGTGCACGGAAGCACAAGTGTCGTGCTCTCGCCCCATTGGGAGTGTGGAATGGTGCAATGCACATTGTATGGGCCATGCAGGCCTTGGCTAGGCATCCTGTGCACATTGCAAGTGCAGGCGCCAGGCATGCCCTAGCCGAGGCACCTTGGGCGCATAGAGCGTGCGTATGGTGTGTGTACAAGGCATGACTGGCAGTGCGCGGGGCATGTGCCATGGCCCTATGTGTGTGCACATGGCAATATGTCGCACGCATAGATGCCTTGTACAGGCGCGCCCACAGAAGTGTTTTGCGCACTAGACTAGCACAAGAAGCACATGGCAAACTGGCACAAGAAGCACATGGCCTTTTGCCATGTGCCTGGCATGGCCCGTGCCACAGGCACGAGCTAGGTCATTCGGACGGTCTAGAGCATCCGGGAAATGCGTGGCCATGTGCCGTGCACGATCAATCTGTCAAGGGCACGAGGAGTCGGGTTGTCCAACGGAGGTGTCACATGGGCCTCACCTTGTCTTCATTGTTTTATAAGAAAACTACGTCCAACAATACAAGAGATTATTTTTGCATAAATTGGATAATCTAATTTGGGCTCATGATTAAGTTGTTAATTAAATGGTTCATTGAATTATAATTAGGATTGTAATTAAAGTTTCACTGGCTTAATTAAATGAGATTTTATTTATAGTCCAACAAGAATTAATTAAATTGGATTTTAGAAAAAAATTCTAATTAATGTTGGTGTCTTAATTAATCAATGAGTTGATTAATTAATTATATAAATATTCTAACTTGCTGGAAAATAAAACTAGGATTCAACCGTAATGTTCCATTATAAATTCAAGGCAATAGCCCTAGATACAACACAACTGGTATTGTGTAAATAGAGGAGAATTCAAAATCCTCTAGCTAGTGGGGCAACAGCCGAGAGGATTAGAAAGAAAAGAGAGTTTTCTTCCACCTTAGATCATTGCTCATGTGTTGAGATTATATTTATATCTAAAATAGAGTATTGGGTTGGGTGCATGTCTTATATATTCTTTTGGGAGTACAAAATAAATGCATCATCCTGAAGTATAATCTCTGGATATAGCTCGTAAACCTCGGTATTTTCAAAGTCAAATGAGAAGAAGGAGAATTCCTGCAATGAGCGCTTGGAAGTCTACAAGGGGAATGAATCTAATTTCTCCTACTAGATCTATGTTGTTGTGCATTTAAAATTTTATATTGCATGTGGGAGTTGGTTTATTCACATGTTTACATGGCGAGCATGTTTTATTTAAATTACTAATGTTAAAGCAGGTAGTACCAAAATCCTTATAGATTATATCTATGGCTTGTTTTAGGCATCTTCCTCATTTAGGATTAGATCCTTGGGCCTAAATAGGTGATTTACATTGTAATATGATTATTATCTACCCTGCACCAAAACAAACAACTTAAGGAACATAATTGAATGAGGTTTTAGATTTTGGAAATTGAAGTTGGATTTATTTCTTGTTTCATCCACAATCCACAACGTACCCAGTATATTCCCAACTCAGTTGGAGTCTGGGGGTCAGATCTACGCGGCCTTACCTTGTAATTATACAAAGAGGCAGTTTCCGTTGCAATCCAATAGACATTGCGTCATTTGATGTATTGAGTTCTAACAACTTCACTAAATAGAAGCATTGGAATTTAATAGAGCCATTTTGCTCTAGTCCATTATTATCGCAAAGCTAATAGAGATCAACTATTTCCTTCAAAAGGAATTGGCTGAGAACATGCTAACCTGTCTGTATTAATGATGCATTGTCTCACTAATACTATGGTTAGGAACGTTTAGTATTGATAACTTTAATTAGAGTAGTCCCATCATCACAACTCCTTGTGATACACTCTATATTATCAATGCTAGGCTTCACTATTTTATATGTTACAACATAGGCCTAAGGTTATTGGCCTTAGGACATACCACTAACATCTCAAACTTCAAAGGAGTTGCATACCACTCCAAAGAAAGTAGTAGTTAAAAAAAATGGGGACAGGGCCAAGGACCAGGAGCCAAACGAGAAGGGATCATGACTCTGAAAGATTGAAAGACTTATCAACACTTGAAGATTGGATTGGTAAGTTATCTGATAAGCATACCTCTCCTTCTGACTTGGTTGCCCCTCCTATGGCTCAGATGGAGGAAGAGGCTAACCACATTATATATGTTGGCAAAGATCTGGATTCGTCTTTGGCCCAAACATTCAGAAAACCAAGGAAGTAATAATCCAAATGACACATAGCAACCGGTTGGCTGCATAGAGAAATCCTAGAGATAGTGCTGAGAAGGGAAAATAAGAAAAGTTGTCTGAATGAAGATCATCACTTACAATGTCAGAGGCCTATGTGGCCATGGTAGGAAGCAGAGAGTTAAAGACTTAATTAGGACACAGAGAGTTAATTTATTAGTATACAAGAGACAAAGATGAGCTATGAAGGGAAAGAGCTTTGTGATTTCTTATGGTACGATTTGGAGTTTGATTGGATTTACCAGGGGTCTAAGCCGATGAGAGTCTTGGATAGCTGGCTGGAGGACAAGGGCTTCATTTTGATGGTTAAAAATATATGGAACTCCACATGGCCTAGTGGCTATGCCAGCTTCAGAATTAAGGAAAAAATCAAGGCTATCAGAGCAGGGATTAAAGCCTGGAATATGGGAACCCAAAGAGATTATCTGACTGAACGAAAGGAAATGGTCAAGAAGTTGTATGAAATGGAAATTATGGTAGAGGCTGGAGTGCCACATATCTTTGAAACTGAGTAGCAGACCATTCTCAACTTACAGGAACAACTGAGTAAGCTCACAAGAAACTTAGACAGCATGCTCTACCAAAAACCAGGGATAAGTTGGATCCAAAAAGGGGATGCTAATACTGCCTATTTCCACGGATGGTTAAATAAGAATATGAGAAGGAATGTCATCATTGGTGTTTGGATTGGAGATATCTGGATTGAGGAACCTGATCAGGTTAAGGAATGATTTTTGAATCACTTTCAGGATAGGTTTGCTGAGCAAGACTGGTGCAGGCCTAAAATCTGTGGCATCCCTTTCAAAAAGATGTCCATGGAGTCCAAGCATATGCTGATGCAATATTTCTCTGATCTGGAGATCTCAGAGGCAATAAAGGTTTGTAACAGTAGTAAAACTCTTGGACCGAACGGGTTTAATTTTAAATTCATTAAGCATATCTTATATCTATTCAAACCTGATATTCTAAACATGTTCTTGGAGTTTTACAGGAATGGTAAATTGGCCAGAGGAAGCAATGCAACTCATATCACTTTGATAGATAAGAAATAGACACCCCTACACATCCAAGACTATCGTCCAATAACTCTAATAGGATCTATGCCAAAGCTGTTATCCAAAGTGTTGGCCAACATAATCAAAGGGATGATAGAGTAGATCATATCCGCAAAAAAGATGGCATTTATCCAAAACAGAAAGCTTCTGGACAGTGTCATAATAGCAAATGAGGTGGTGGATGAATTGAGGAAACTGAGGACGCGGGGATTATTTTTCAAAGTTGATTTCAAGAAAGCTTTTGACACCATCAACTGGAGTTATTTGTTTGATGTTATGCTGCAAATGGGATTTCCTAGCTGCTGGATCTGGTGGATAAAAGGTATCCTGGAATCTGCCTCCATGTTGAATCCTGATTAATGGGAGTCCTACTAGGGAGTTCTATCCTAAGAGGGGGTTAAGGCAAGGGGACCCCTTGTCCCCCTTTTATCTTCCTAGTAGATGCAAAAGGTCTATCAATGCTGATAAACAGAGCTGTGGACCTCAATATGTTTAAGGGATTGGAGGTGGGCATAGATAAGATACTGATCATCATCTGCAGTTTGCAGATGATAACTTGCTTTGGGTACAAGCTAACTGGAACACAATTAAATCCCTCAAAGATGTACTGCAAGTTTTTGTGACCACCTCTGGCCTCAAAATTAACTTCTCTAAGTGTAGCCTTACTGGGATCAATATGCAGCAATCCACAGTCGAGGAGATGGCAGCCTATATGGGGCGTAAAACAAGCACTCTCCATGTTAAATATTTTGGGCTAACGGTGGGAGCAACCCCATTCAAAATCCTCTACATGGAGTCCTATCCTAGACAAATTCAGAAGGTCTCTAAACCACTGGGATCACAGATATCTTTCTCTAGGGGGAAAATTGTACTCATCAATGATGTTCTGGCAGCTTTGCCTTCTCATTACTTTGCATTTGTTAAGGTTCCACCAACAGTCATAAGTAAACTCACAGCCTCCCAGAGATCCTTTTCTAATATAACAGACAGGACAAAAAGAAAATATGCTGGATTTCTTGGAAAAAGATCACTGAACAGGTTGATAAGGGTGGACTGGAAGTAAGGAGATTGGACAATTTCAATGACGCCATGATGGGGAAATGGAGAGCTAGAGTACTTAGTGAAGAAAACACTGTAGCCATGGAAATCATCATATCTAAATATGGTCAGGAGGGAGTGATAACTGTGGGAGGCCACAAAAAACTCAAAAGGCCAACCCAACCACCATTAAGATTCAGAGGGAGAAGAAGAGGTAGGATGTATGCCGCTAGCTGGTGGAATGATATTCAGGTAACGGTGAATTCCAGATTGTTCAGTCAATCTCTTAGGCTCACAGTAGGAAATGGTGTTAGAGTTAAATTTTGGCTGGATGGTTGGCACAACACGACTCCCCTTGCAGAGGTGTATCCGAGGCTATTCAGAGTAAAACACATCATTATGCTTTCTTATCAGATTTTGGTTGTTGGGAAGAAAACACATGGAACTGGATATGGTCATGGAAAAGACAACTAAGAGATATAGAACAATCTGACCTAACTAACTTGCTTGATTCTCTGCAGGGCTGCCTCTTTAATAGGATGGAAAAGGATATGTATTATTTTGAGGGTAACCAAGGGGGCAAGCACACTGTCAGCCATGCTTACAAACTTATCGCAGCTGAGGTGCCTGAAGTTTATTCACAGCAGGAAGCCCAAAAGCTAGCAGGCATCTGGAACAGGATGGTGCCTAAAAAGATATCCTTTTTTGCGTGGAAAATGATGCAAGATGCTTTGCCAACAAAAGTGACACTACAAAGAAGAAACATCATACCTGATTCACAGGAAGTGCTTTGTCCTATTTGCTCAAATGAATTAGAAACATCTTATCACCTTGTCTTGCACTGTACCTTTTTTGTGTAGGTCTAGAGAGAAATTCAAAATTGGTTGGACACACCCAAAACAGATCAACTGTCTAATATCCATGCACCATCATTTGAGCTTTTTGATAGTGCAAAGCCATTACAGGTCAGTAAGGAGTTCTGGACATCTATTTGGGCAGCCATGACTTGGCATATTTTGGTTAGCTTGAAACTGCATTCACTTCCAATAAGCAACTATAAATTTCATGCATACTGTCATAAAAATCAAGAAGGCTATGTGGTTGTGGCACAGGGCCAGAAGAAATTTTTTTCTTGCTCTTTTAATGATTGGAAAATAAAACCTTTGGTTTGCCTACAAAATAGTTACTGACTGTGCTGAAGGATTAGTGACCAAATTACTAAAATCTGGAATGCAACTGTCTACCTGAAGGAGCAAAGAGTATTTTCTGTAGATGATGAGGACATGGATGTTAACCTTGGCGTATGGTATTGATAGGCATCTGAATGAATGAGCACACGGCTAATTTTCATACTATGAAACTGTATTGTGTCTTATTGCCTACATGTCATAGGTTCCTTGGTGGACATACTGTTGGACAATTAACAAAGACTAATGTGTTTAGATTACAATGAACCGATTGACTTGTTATCTATGTCCTTTTGGTATAGGGTAGGAAGAAGCTAAAAGGGGCAACAACTCCTCTCCCTTCACATGAACTTCCCACACTACAAGAAGGGAAAGATATAGGTGCCCTATTTTGCAAATCCGAGAGGCAATGTGATACAAGCCAAGTTGCACCCAGACCGTCCACTAAAAGAGGCATCCACGAGCAGCCCGTTGAAGAGCCCAATGATGGCATGAATCATGTGAATGAGCTTGAGAGGAGTGATCCATTAAGGCTTCAAGAAGGTCCAATTACACGCCTAAGAGCCAAGAGATTTAAAGAGGATTTAAGCTTATTGATCCAAGAAGTTTGGGCGCAAGGAGTACAAGATGGACTCCACGGTCCATCTACAGTAAATGGGCCCCATGGCCCATTGGATAAGGCTGCCCAACCCATCATTCTTCTTCAAGTCATGGATCAACAAGAAGCCCATGGTCCAATTTCGACAATCAACAAATTGAAAACACATTGTCCACAAAAGAAGAGCCTAACAAATTGAAGACACTTGGCCACAAGTTGAAGACACCTTGTCCACAAAGGAGTCCTACTTTTATAGAGTTGTCACAAGTTGAGTTTTTCATACTCAAACCCGAGACAACTCCCCTTTTTCAGTCCCTAAAAGGATAGTTCTTCTTTAGTAAATCTCATTTTAAATCTGACCACCCCCAAAAAGTTGCTGCGTGAGACCGGTAAAGCCATGACTGGTCAACCCCTAAATCCACCTGAGAACATAGTTGAGCAGCAGGATGAACGAGATGATTATGATGCATGGTCTACTGACATTGATGATCATTATAAGCCACTTAGACGAGGAGTCCATGCAAACCGTGGTCACATGAGGGTTCAATAGCTCCAACAGCTCCCATATCAGTTCATTCATGACCCCCCATATCAAGTTGCCCGTGACATAGCCTTCCCGAGACGTGCTTGTGAGGAAAGTCTAGGGAACGTGAAAATTAAGATTCCCACCTTCGCAGGAAGGAATTATCCAAATGCATATTTGAAATGGGAGACGAAAGTGGGAAAATCTTTGAGTTTCATGACTATACTGCTCGCTAGAAGGTAAAACTCACATCTATTTAGTTTACTAATTATGCTATTACATGGTGGGATCAGGTTTTGAGCAACAGGAGATGTGATGGAGATGATTCTTTGGATGATTGGGATGAGATGAAAAGGATATTAAGGAGAAGGTTTGTTCCAACACACTTTATTCGTGACACTCATCAAAAGCTCCAGCGTTTAGGGCAAGGATCTAAAGGTGTGGAGGAGTTTTACAAGGAGATGGAGTTACTTTTGATCAGAGGCAACATTCAGGAAGATTGTGAAGTTACTATGGCCCGATTTCTCTAGGGCCTAAATCGAGAGATAACTGATATTGTTGAGTTGCAGCATTATGTAGAGCTTGAGGATATGCTCTACCAAGCCATCAAGGTTGAACAAAAGCTTAAGAGAAAGTTCGTAAGAAAGGCAAGTTTGAGTTCGAGTTCTTATTCTAGTTTGATATGGAAAATGACCTCCAAGTGGGAGAAACCGAGTCCAAAGTGGGAAAAATATAAGTCAGAACCACCCAAGAAGTTTGAGAAGAAACCTATGGCTAAAAAAGGTACTTCTACACCTTCTACATCAAGACATCGTGATATTAAATGTTTCAAATGCCAAGGTTAGGGTCATATTGCAAGTCAGTGCCCAAATCAACGAACAATGCTCCTTAAAGCCGATGGTGAGGTATCTTCCGAGGAAGAGGTGGAGACCTTTGATCGAGAATTGAGTGATGATGAGCTTGAAGAAGTCGAAACTAAAGCAGCAGTTGGAGATATGCTGGTAGTGAGACGAGTTCTGAGCATGCAGACTAAAGAAGAAGTTGATCAATCACAATGTGAAAATATTTTTCATTGTTACTAGTAAAGTTTGCAGTGTTATCATAGATGGAGGGAGTTGTGCAAATGTGGCTAGTTCTTACTTGGTGCAAAGGATGAATCTTGATACAATCAAGCATCCAAAGCCATATCAACTTCAGTGATTGAATGACAATGGAGAGATGCACGTGGTTAAGCAGGTGATAGTCCCTCTTGTGATTGGAAAGTATGAAGATGATGTTCTTTGTGATTTAGTGCCCATGGATACATGTCATATCTTACTTGGACGACCCTGGCAGTTTGACAAGAGTGTGACCCATGATAGGAGGTCAAATAGATATTCATTTCATCATAGAGGTAAAACTATTGTACTTGTACATTTACATCCAACCCAGGTCAATGAGGACCAATGTAAGTTGAGAGATTTGAGAGAGAAAGAAAGAGAGAATAAAAAAAGAGAAAAAGAGGCCATGAGAGAAAAGCAGAGTGAAAAAAAGAGTGTTACACGTGAGGCACCCCCAAAGGTGAGCACACAAGAATTGTATTTGGCCCAAAAGAGTGAAATCAAGCAAGCTTTACATTCTCGTATTTCTTTGATTGTACTTATGTACAAGGAAATCTTATTATCTACTGACCATATTGCTGGTACTCTACCAAACACGATTGTTTCACTCTTGCAGGAATTTGCAGATGTGATGCCAGAGGACCTATCCGCGGGTTTGCCCCCTATCTGAGGCCTTGAGCATAAAATTGATTTCATTCAAGGAGCTACCATTCCGAATAGGCCAGCCTATAGAAGTATCCCAGAAGAGACTAAGGAGTTGCAGAGGCAAGTGGACGAGTTACTAGCCAAGGGGCACACTAGAGAGAGCATGAACCCATGCGTTGTACCCGTACTACTCGTGCCCAAGAAGGATCAAACTTGGAGTATGTGTACTGATTGCAGAGCCGTCAACAACATAACGGTAAAATATCTTCATTCTATTCCTAGGTTAGATGATATGCTTGATGAGTTGCATGGTGCATGTTTGTTTTCTAAGATTGATTTAAGGAGTGGATATCACCAGATTCGAATGAATGAAGGTGATGAGTGGTGCTTTCAAAACTAAGTATGGATTGTATGAGTGGTTGGTTATACATTTTGGATTGACTAATGCACCTAGTACTTTCATGCGACTTATGAATCATGTTTTATGAGCTTTCCTTGGTAAATTCGTTGTTGTCTACTTTGATGATATGTTGATTTACTCGAAACACTTAGATGAGCATGTGATACATATTAGGAGAGTGTTAGAAGTTATTCGCGAGAAAAAGCTTTATGCTAACCTTAAGAAGTGCACCTTTAGCACATACAAGCTTGTGTTTCCTTGGTTTTGTTGTGAGCAGGAATGACATTGAAGTGGATGAGGAGAAGATGAGAGCCATCAAAGAGTGGCCAACGCTCACGTCTGTGAGCCAGGTAAGGAGTTTCCACGGCTTGGCTAGCTTTTACAGACTTTTTGTGTGAGATTTCAGCAGCTTAGTTGCCCCCATCACAGCCATAATCAAGAAAAACGTGCCATTCAAGTAGGGAGAAGAGCAAGCCAAGGCATTTGAGCTCATAAAAGAGAAGTTATCACAAGCCCCTTTACTTTCTTTGCCTAATTTTGCTAAGACATTTGAAATTGAATATGATACTTCTGGTGTATGTATTGGTGCAGTGCTGATGTAGGAAGGACGACCAATTGCATTCTTTAGTGAGAAGTTGAGTGGTGCTACTCTGAACTACCCAACCTATGACAAAGAAATGTATGCTTTGGTTCGAGCTTTAGAGAATTGGCAGCATTATCTATGGCCAAAGGAATTCGTGATCCACACGGACCATGAGTCTCTAAGCACCTCGAGAGTCAGCAAAAGCTCAACAGAAGACACGCCAAGTGGGTTGGGTTCATAGAGACGTTTCCCTACATGATCAATTACAAGCAAGGCAAGGAGAATGTGGTTGCAAATACTCTTTCTCGGAGGTACTCCCTTATTTTTATGTCAGAAATTAAGTTACTTGGTTTTGAGCATATTAAGAGCTTATATGAGCATGATCACGACTTTGTAAAGACTTATATGGATATGAAAATGTTGATTTTGAGAAGTTTTATAGGCATGATGAGTTTCTTTTTCGTGAAAATCGTTTATGCATGTCTATGTGTTATATGCGAGAGCTACTTGTAAAAGAAGCGCATGGTGGGGGATTAATTGGACAATTTGGAATAGCTAAAACTTATTATGTTATGCAAGATAACTTTTATTGGCCTAACATAAAACACGATGTTATTCGTGTATGTAGTAGATGTTAACTTGTAAATTTGCAAAATCTAGATTGAACCCCCATGGATTGTACACCCCTTTACGTATTCCTCATGAACCATGGATTGATATTTGATGCAACTCAAATAAACCTATTTCTTCCCTATGATTCTACACTTGTTAATAATTATAAATGACTTACTTTTGTAACTTTATTGAAAAAATAGCATGATTTTCACTTGAGTTGTTTTATGAATTTTTAGGGAAATTCATTGAAAAGTAAAAAAGAGATTTTAGGCCACTTTCATTCCACCAATCCTATAATGCAAAAGGAGAATTGGGCCTAGCATTCAAAATGGATAAAAAAATGTTGATTGGCCCAAAGGAAAAAAAAAAGGAAGGTTTGGTTGCTGCAAGAAAAACAAGAATTCTGAAAAGAAAAAAAAATCTGGATTGCTTCCAAAAACTAGAGAAGGTTGCCGTAGGAGAAAAGAATCTGGAGATAAGAGGGGTTGGCTACTTTTTTTGGGAAGTTGCTAATTTCTTCAGAGAGGAGGCTGCTTGATTTCTGAAGAGTTGCTCTTGGCTGCTGGAGAAAAAAGAGGGATGCTCTCAGTTGCTGAAAAACAAAAGTGACAGATGGGTATTTTTTGCTTTGGGCCAAACGGAGGAAAAAGAGAAAAAGAAAAAAAATCAGCAGCGAGAGGAAGAGAAATGCAGCGCCAAATGGAGGAAAAATTGACCTTTTGATTTGATAGTTTTTATCACCATATTGTTGTTGATTAAAGCAAGGGTTGGATTGCTTCTTTAAGTGAGTTTTCTGAATTCTTTTGTTTTAATTATGTTTTTGTCTAAATTTATGTGGTGGTGTTCCAAATTATATATGCATAGCTAATTTATTGTTATACTCCTAAGTTGACAAATGGGTGACTGATTTTGTTGGAAATAAATGTGAGCTCATATTTTGGGTTATTTGTGATTAGTCTATTTGACAAACTAAATTAGTGAATGCATGTGGTTTATTCTGGCCAATTAAATTACGTGATAATACACTATATTGGTTAACTATTTATTGTCATATTGTGTGCTAACTGTCGAAGGGAACTTGAGACCAACACTTAGACATAAGGTAGGAAAAAAAGTGTATTTCGTACACTTAATTGTTAATGTGAACGCACGCTTGAATGAGTATCATGTTTACTTTGTCATTAGGTGTTGGAAGATGCAGTTTGGTTAGTTAAAACTTGGCTAGGTATAACTCGACAGAGAGAGTTAGCCAACGATTCTAGGAGTACTGGACATAGGAAACTAGAGCGTAAAAGCATCATCCCTAAATAGTTTAACCTTGACATGTAAAGTTGCATATATTGAGGTAATTGAAGTCACCCTAGTCTTACTTAGGAGTATCCTCCAATCCATGTCTATCTTCTCATGATCTCAAGTGTTTAGAATTTCATTGTTAGTTAAGTTATTTTGCAATTCTTCATTTATATCAATGTCTTTTTATATTAAAAATTCAAAAATAAGTTTCATCTTTTTATGTTCATTAGTGTGAATTGTGTGAATAATAGGTTAGGTAGTCACGCTTGAATCAACTCTTAATACCCAATACTCCTTGTGGGATCCGACCCTATTTTCACTTACACAACTACACCTGTATGCTTGAGGTAAAGTGAGTTTTTAGGTAATTTAACTCGATTTTGGGATTAAATTTGTTATACCTAAAAAACCATCAATATTTCAATGGATTTTGTTATGGTGTTACCAGGGTCTAAGAAGGTGAGGGATTTGATTTTTGTTGTGGTGGATAGGTTTTCGAAAATGACTCATTTTATACTTTGCCACAAAACTGATGATGCTTCTTATGTTTCTTATTTATTCTTTAGAGAAGTTGTTAGACTGCATGGTGTGCCTAGGACTATTGTTTTTTATAGGAATGAAAATTTCTTGAGTTACTTTTGAAAAACAATGTAGGCTAGGTCAGGGACTAATTTATTGTTTTCAACTACTTGTCATTCCCAAACTAATGGTCAAAGTGAAGTTGTCAATAGGACCTTGGAGACGTTGCTACGTGCGTTAATGTCTAAGAACTTGAAAACTTTGGAATAATGTTTACTACATGTTGAATTTGCATATAACAGGGGTATTCATTCAGTTACACAATATTCACCTTTTGAGATTGTTTATAGTTTTAATCTTTTCTCTCCTGTGGATTTAACTCATTTACCTTTTTAGTGAAAGATTGAATTTAGATGGAGAGAATAAGGATGACTTTGTGAAGACAATTCATGAGAAAGTATGAGCTAAT
>JAOWBN010184927.1:0-16488 GCA_028565015.1 Pinguicula moranensis
AGATTCTGCTTGTATATGTGCTTTAACTTGTATATGTCATTATAGTTTGCGCTCTGGTAGTGGTTATGTGATGTTCTAGAAGATTTCAAATTTCCCTTGTGCTGAGGACTTCTCGGAGTTATTTACCTAATGTACTTCATTTCAAGTATCTAATGCTCTCACGCCTCGTTCAGACTGTCTTTTGGTTGGATTTTCTAGATTTTTTGGGTATTTATCTACTTTGGTTCAAAGATGTATCCTCATGTTACTTGCTGAGACCCACAAACTGAGTAAAACGTAGAGAATTTAGTTTATTCCCCTCCTGCACAACCGCCTTTCCCAGTTTAAGGAGGCTTCTAGCTGTGTCATAAATGCAGCTGGATCACGGGTTTTTTGGGAACCATTTTCTGTTTGTTTATGCAATTTTGAGGGTTCGTTGTTGGGATGATTCTGCGGGTCTCTTGCTGTGAGGATTTTACTCAGTCCCACTGTACTATCAGCGTGGGTGGCCTGGAACTGAGGTGAAACTCAGATCAAAATTCCCCAAAGTGGTCTACCGCTTTGAATCTAATTGGGATACTTCTTAATCACTTAGTCACAGTTTGCGGCATGGGTCGTTGCTTCTTTAATTTCCGACTTAGTCGCTTTGGACACAGTGGTGGTCTTAAGTGATCCGACTTTTTCTATTTGTTTGTATTTTCCTTTTCTTTTTTTTTATTTGGCGCCAGTTCAGCATAAGAGCATAAACATCTAGGAAATGGTTCAGCGTATAAGCGTGAACATATTTTGGCGACGGTTTAGCGTATAAGCATGAACGTTTAGGCAATGGTTTAGCGCAAGAGCGTAAACATCCAGGCGACAGTTCTGCGTATAAGCGTGAACGCCTTTCTTGAGTGCCATAATATATTAAGACATGGTAAGGAAGAGCTCATTTTATTCCAAAATTTCGAGAATAATTTTCATAGAAAGGAGATGGATTTATAGTTATCCTTATTACCTTGGTCTTTTCCTTCATGTGTTCTCGTGGAATTTTTTTATGCTGTCTTGGTTCCAGGTGTGGAGGAGCGGCTGCTCCTGTACGGTTGCTAGTCGACAGGCCCCATTTCGATATTTTTTGAGGAGCTGGAAGGGCCCCTCCCATGTCGGTTATAGCTTTCCCTGGCTGCTTGGGATTCTGACTTTTTCTTAATACCATGTCTCCTTCTTGAGTCTCGTCTTCATAGCAATAGAGTTTTTTTTTTTGGAATAGACTCTGGTGCTTTGATAGTGCTATATCCCTCATCTCTTCTATGAGTTCTAGGTTTGTCCTCCGACTCTCGGTATTTTTTATGGGATCATATTAGACAACTTGATATGTATCGAAGGCTATGTCGGTGGTTGAGATAGCCTCGGAAACGTATGTTAGAGCAAACGGAGTATTCCCTGTGGATGTAGTTATGGTGGTTCAGTACGACCATAGGATTCCAGGTAATCTGTCTACCCAATTTCCTTTGCGATCCTTGAGTTTTTTCTTCAGTCCAAGTTGTATGATTCTTTTAAGTGCTTCGACCTGTTCGTTGGATTGTGGATAATACGCCGATGTAAATCTTTACTGGATTCATAAGGTGTCGCACCAGTTCATTATCTTAGCTCCCCGGACCTGTTACCCATTGTCAGAGATGAATATTCTTGGTACCTCAAAACGACATACAATGTGTCGCCACAAGAAATGTATGATGTCTCTTTCACTTATTCTTGCCACGGCTTCAACTTCTGCCCCTTTGTAAAATTTTCTGCTGCAGTGATAATGAAGCGTCTCTGTCTGGTGGCCAAGTGAAGTAGCATGATTATGTCTATTACCCAAGTATCAAAGAGACATTTATTGATATTCCGATCATGGGACCGTCTGGATGGAGTACCCTAATCCCATGTCTCTGGCACTGTTCACATCGCACACGTAGTTTACGAGAGTCCGCCTGCCGATGTGGTCGGCTCCTTTGCCATTGTGTGTTCCTCTAATATGAGTTAGGTATGCGAGTGTGCAATACACCGGAGGAATGATCATTCGAAGCTTCGTTTGTACAATTCACCATCTATGAGGGTGAATCGTGTTGCCCGAATTCGTACCCGTCAAGCTTCCATGTTGTCGGTAGGTAACACTCCTTCTTTCAGATACCTGGCTATTGGTGTCACCCAATCGGCTTTGTCGAGAGTTAGGACAACTTTCTTTTTGGACTGGGTGGTGATCTTATTGTTCGTTCCTTTCGTATGAGAATTTGTATTGTATGTTTGTCTGACGCTTCCAAGTGTAATGCCAGACGGGATAGAGTATCAGCATTGGCGGTCATTTCACGGGGTATTTGTTGCAGCTCGAAACTTAGAAAAGTTTGAGCTAATCCTCAGAGCTTCTCCAGGTAGTTGTTCAGCACCTCTTCACGAGTTTCTAAGGTTTTCATGTATTGTTCATAAACTAAATGATAGATTTTTGACTCCTTGTTGTATAGTGATCTCAAGCCCCAATATGAGAGATTCATATTCTATGGTATTATTTGTGACAGGAAAGTCTAGGAGGGTTGCTATTTTTATAACGTTATCGTTAATTTCTTGCAACACAACTCCTGCGCATCCATGCTGGGAAGTGGATGATCCAACTACGTGGAGCATCCATAATGTTTCTCTTGCCAACGTTCGGTTGGTCTCAACGATGAAACCCGCCAATACTTGAATTTTTTGCAAATTTCTTGGCTTTTAGGTGATATCGTACTCACTGAGTTCTACCACTCACTTGATCAATCTCCCAGAAGTGTCCGGTTTCAAAAGGATCTGCCTTAGCGGCTGGTTTGTCAGGACGGTGAGGGTATATGACTAAAAGAAGGGCGAAGCCCACTGCAGTAACTAGTGTGAGTGCGAGTTTTTCAATCTCCATATACTTTGTTTCAGCTCCGTGCAAGGTTTTGCTCACATAATAAATGGGTTATTGTGAGTTTTCCTCTTCTCGGGTCAACACGGCGCTCACAGCCTCTTATATTACCACAAGGTAGATGAACAGGTTATCTCAGGGTCGTGGAGCCACGAGTAATTGAAGGGACTTCAAATAGTCTTTTAATTCCTGAAATGCCTGACTGCACTCTGGAGTCCATTCGAAATTTTTTCTTCTTCAAATAGTCTTTTGATTCCCTGTGAGGGACTTGACTTCTTTAAGGGTTCACAGTGGGGTCATGTTTTGCAAAGCTGCAACTTTGTTAGGATTAGCCTCGGTTCCTCTTTCAGGCACCATGTAGACTAAAAATTTTCCACTTCGAATGCCAAAAGTGCATTTGGCAGGGTTTACCTTCAACTGATACCTCCGTAGAATGCTGATGGCGTCCATTAGATGGGCTATATGGTCAGATGCCTTCCTGCTTCTTACAAGCATGTCATCGACTTATGCTTACATTGTTTGCCCTAGTTGTGCTTGAAATAACTTTTTGATCATTCGTTGATATGTGGCTCCAGCATTCTTGAGCCTGAAAGGGCATTACTTTACAACAGTAGATACTAGTATCTATTATAAAGGTGGTTTTGAACCGATCTTCTGGTGAAATGCGTCCATCATGCTTAGCAACTCGCAATCGGCTATGAAGTCGACGATTTGGTCATTTGGTCAATAGGTGGCCATGGGTAGGAGTCTTTTGTGCAATATTTAGTCTGGTCTATAAAGTCGACACATAATCTCCATTTCCCGCCAGGTTCAGGGACCACCACGACATTGGAAAGACATTCTGAGTACTGAACTTTCTCTATGTGCCCAGTCTCCAGGAGTTTTTGGACTTCATCTTTAATGATTTAATTTTTTTCAAGACCGAAACGTCATTTCTTTCGTTGAACATGCTTTGTTCAAGGGGCGATGTTTAGGCGATGTACCATGATACTGGTACTTATCCCAAGGAAGTCGGATGAGCTCTATGCGAATATATCAACATGGTTTCAAAGGTATTGGATTAAGCTGGCTTCCAGATCTGGCTCTACTTCTATAACAATGCGAGCAACCAGTTTTGAATCATTGTCCATCAAAGGGATTTTCTTGTACCAAGGTGGGGTAACATTTTCAAGTTCTGTTATTCGGAATGTTCTTGGAATCTTTCTCTCATCTCCAGTGGGTGTTGGGTTTTCCGTGGCTGAGCACTTTCTGGACACGAACATTGTGTAACAGATGCTAGCAATACAAAGGTTGGCCCTCACTTGCCCTATTCCGTGTTCGGTTGGTAACTTCATGACCATATTATATATATAGACGACTGTCTTTAGTTGAAATATTCTAGGTCACCCTAATATGATGTTATGAGAGAAGGGAGTCTCTATCACCAGGTAGGTGACATGAATACTTTTTGATGTGTCCCGGATTCAAAGGTAGTGAGTAACTCGATGGAGTCGAGAGGCCTGACTTCGACTGCTCCAAAACCTTGAAAAGAGGTAGTGGAGTGTCAAGGGGCGGTAATATCTAGTCTCATTCGCTGGAAGGCATCTAAGGAGAGTAGATCCGAGGCACTTCCTTGGTCGATGAAGATTCTGTCCTGTAGATGTCCACCGACTTTTACCGTGATCACCATGGGATAACAGTATGTCTCTTTTGTTTGAAGATCCTCATCGCTAAATTGGATGAAGGGTCCTGAAGGTCCTGTCCGTACCTAGGCTACTTGCCGAAACCTTTGTTGCCCTTTTTTACAGACATGGTTGGTTTCCTCTGTTGTTGGGCTTCCGGTGATCATAGACATACAAAGCTTTTTCTTTTGGGTTGGAATTCTCTTTGTCCCTTCTCTAGACATGATGGTACTTTGGTGTATAGAGTATCCACTCGGTCAAATAACCATCTCGTGCCAGGCGTTCTAGTTCATCTTTGAGTTGCTGGAAATCTTCTGTGCGATGCCCTCGACCTTTGTGGAATTGGTAGTAGTGGGGGAAGTTATTCCTGCGAGTTTCGGGTCTCACCTCAGGTGGAGCATTCAAAAGTCCTATTTGCTTAATAATCTTTAAGACAACAGTTTGGGATACTTGGAATGTATGGCATTCCGAGTATATTTGTCTGAAACCACCTTCTTCAATTTTCTTGACGAGTTGTTGCTTATCCTTGCATTTTCCTCCGGGTACCATGGTCTTCGGGGATTTAGGATTTTTGTACAGTCTTTTTCGGGATAGGAGGGTCCCTCCATCTCCTCCCGCCGGATATATTTTCTGCATAAGTTGCTTAGTCACCCATGTGTGGTTTGGGGATTGTCCATCAACGAGATGGCCAAGGGGCCATGCTAGAGTCCATGGATCAGCGCATTTATTCCTATGTTGAGGGGCAGTCCAAGAGTTTTTGTGCATGCTTGGTTGAATCGGTGAACATAATCCCAGGGGGGCTCATGCGATTTTTTTTTTATATTTTTACCTGAACAAGTGCACTAGTGCTCGGTCCACCTATTTTTTTGTAGCGAATGTTTGAGAAAATTAGGCTACCAACTCCTCAAAATTTCAAATTGACTCATCTGGAAGCATGAGGAACCAATTTTGTGCAGATCTAGTTTGGGTCAAGATAAAAGCTCTGCGCGCTGTGGCCTCCGATATAGATGTCATTTCCATATAAAGTGTAAAGGAGTTCATGTGTCCTCGGGGATCTACATCTCCAGAATATTTAGGCAGTATGTCAAGCGGTGTTGGAGGTAAGTCACAATTTCTTGTTGGATTTTTTTGCAAAATGCCTCACTCGTGTTGATCAGCATTTATGGTGCCAGTCTTGAATGCACCGGTGGGGGACCACGGGTGGTGAAGCCTATATCATTTCTCTGATCTGGCTTTGGAATTCGTTCCTGATACCAAATGCCAAATTTGTTAGATCTATGTTGGTAATGTTTTGCTGACTTGAGGAGTTAAGAGTCTGGGTTGCCACGTGATCCTTTGCCTGGGTATTTCCCGGGAATCCGGGCTATGTACCTTCCAAGGGACGGGTGTCCGGGTCAATTTAATTGCATTTTTTTCCTAGCAGCTTTTTGTTAATGTTCCCACAGACAGTGCCAAAATGGTACGGTCAGATTATCCACCTGCTTTGATAGTGATTATATATTGTTTTTTGAATTTTGTGCGGAATACGTTGAAGAAAAATGGACAAAATATAGTGGGGGCCAAATTCCTCAAATTTGGGAATAAACTTATTGCAACTCGAATTCTTCACTGTCTAGCAAATGATTTTCAGTACATCAATTCCCCTCCCTTTAGAATATTGGAATGAATCCCTTTTATAGAGATGTGGTTGGGTTTTCTTCCCACGCGATGAGAGGACACCTCCTTGGTGTACTTTGTGCTTCCAAGAAAATTTCTTACTCTCCTTTCTTCAGCTTTTCAGTCCACGTATGGCTTCAATGTACTGGATTTCCAAGTGGGTCAGGTTTGTGGAGCGGGTCATTTCCTTTGGCCCTCTGCCCCAATTAGTTTTTTCCTTGAAGTTTGGGCTAGCTTGCAGTTGGATGTGGCCCAGATTTCGTGTCCCGTATCAACTTTCTATGGTCATTAGAGTTGCCCAGAAATCCTTGTGAAGGAAATAGCTAATCCATACCGTTGGTGTAGCGCCACCTAGGTGGAGAATCTTATATTTGGAACATATTTTCTATAAAGGACTTGCCCGGATGTGATAGTGAGTTCTTTAATCTCCTCTAGTCCATTATACTCCTATCGCATCATGAAGATGATCATGTATAAGTTATATGAATTTTGAGTACCATGAGAGACTTTAGTCCATGTCGTTCTATTTTTTGACTTGATCGGTAAGACTTCACTGCTATTGCAAAGGTCGAATTCGTTTTATCTTGAGAGCCGAATGAAATGGACAATCGGGAATACTTGGTACAAGATAGAAATATACCTTTGTTGTGCTCTACTAGACAATAGTTGAATAATGGTTCCCACGAGGGGTTTGTTAGGTACTTAAATGAGAGCGCTCGGCCTACAAATGAAAATTTATCAGATTAATTTGTTCATTAGAGAACAAACACTACTCATGGCACAAGATACATTTAGGTGGGTTAACTGACATTGGACTTATACCTATTTGTGAACCATGAGTGAATGAACATTTCTAGAGTAATCTTCGAATAATAAAGTTCATATTTGATGAGAGTTCACTCTCGTGTCTAATGGTATGTTCACAAAGCTAAACAGTGACTCAGGAAAAGAGATCTATGTGAGGCGATAAATCTGTTTGAAGCTATCTATGGGTTCATCGGTCCCAAGCTACTCCACAAAGGACGTTTTAATTTATTTTTAATTGTTTAAAAGTAATAGGCACACTATAATGAGAAGTTTATGAAATGGCTAAAAAAAGATGACAAATATTTTGAGAAAACGAGGAAAAGACCAAGGCATGCACATCATGGGCGAAGAGTCATTAACGGGCATGAATATGACATGTCGCACACTCAGATAACATACGGGCATGTAGGCCACACTCCTGTGACAATGGATGTGTGGATGAGGCACAACAAGCATTGTAAGGCCTCTACAGGCATCACATGCACATTGCATACGTTGGCGCCAGGCAGGGCCCTGACCAAAGGGCTACACACACTTTTTGTATGCACGCACACATGCAATCGTATGTGCACCTTGTGCGTACGGGTACACAGCACATGCGCGTGGCACATGCCACAAACATGGACAAGCATGTGGGCCCGTGCACATTATGTCAGGCATAGGCCTAGTGCATAATACTAGGACATGGACCGAGCGCACATCACTCAGCCATAGGCTGAGCATGCGACAATGCCTGTGCGGATGTTTGAGAAGTGCATGACTCTTGATTCGTGCATGTCGCACTCGTCGGGAGGTGTTGGGTGCCAGTTCGACGAAGAGGAGTGGCCGAAAGCCCCACCTTGTCTTTAATATTTTCTTTTTATTTCCAGATTTTAATCTATGCTTATAATTAAGTGGTTAACTATAAGGACTATGAAAATATAACTAGAGTTCAATTTGGCTAAATTAAATGAGATTTGTTTAAGAGTTCAAATTGGTCAAGAATTCTCTTGCTTAATTAATTCGGCCTAACTTGGAAAACAATTAATCTAAGTCTTGACATAAATCCTCACTATAAATATAAGGCAATTTCCCTAACTATAATACAAGTCTTTATATACAAGAAAATTTAGATTTTCAAAATCTTAAAGTCTAGAAGGGTGGCAGTCGATTATTGGAGAGAGAAAAAGGAATATTTCTCTTGTTCGTTATTATATCTTTGCTCATTTGTTAAGATTAGATCTACCTAAAAGTGAGTTTTGGGATTGTGTCTACTTATTCTTTTGGGAGTACAAAAGAGATACACAATCTTAATGTATAGTCTCGGTATATTGATGAGGGAGGTGAAAAAGGTATGGTAAGATGCCCACAATAAAAGGCCCATATACGAGGAGACACGAACAAGTCACCTTTAAAGGAAGTCTTCACAAAACTGGACGATCCCCCTCACGCTCACTTATTTGAATTCAATGAGGATTACCTTGGTTGAACATCCGAGGACTCTAAGGAAAAGGTGTCCACATACATCCCCTCAGCAAAAGCCTACTACGGCCCCCGACAAGCCTTATCTAGCTCGAGCTCCCAATCGACGTGACAAAAAATTGCCTCTGCTACCCAACAATAAGATAACATGCAATAGCCACTGCCCATAAGTAGGTTACACGGTTACCTATTATATCTATAGGAAAACACAATTTTACCCTTTATAGACTCAATAAATAGGCCGGTATGGCCATTATAATGTTAAGAAATTTGGGGAGACTAAAGTTGGGGCATGCTAGCTTTTATTCATTCACACACACGCAAACCCAGACTGTGATAATCCGCTTTTCTGTATGCCTCTTTGCACTAGAAGTTGTATGGTGCAAATCAAAATGGAATTTTTCCTTCGTCGCATCATTGGTGTCGTCCATGAGGATATCTCTCATACCCATTTTGAGACTCTCCGAGCTAATAAACCTAAGATGACGACCCTTGTGGAATGAAACGTAGAAAATGAGACATTACAAGTGAACCTCTTTGATACTTCCCCACCAAAAGGGGAAGGCTAGGGAAATATCAAAAACAAGCACAAGTCAAGCTCTTGCAAGGGGAAGGAGCCTCTCAACATAAAGGCAAAAGATACTTCCTTTGTCACTCCACCAAAAACAAACTTGGGAAATAATCTCGACGAACCGAAGGAAACCCCGAAGGATGATCCTACCGAATTCGGGTTTTCTGAGTACATGCCTTCCCCTCTTTGAAGAAACTTCAACGCGAAACATAAGTCAGAGTGGAGTTTGTGGCAAAAGAAGCAGGAATGAGAACATCGGGAGCACGGAGACTAGGCTATGTTAGATACTACGTTTAGGATCTACTCAGTAATGCAAGGAAGATCTAATTAGTCGTCTCCAAAGAAAATTTGAAACCTCGGAGAACACAATTCTTAGAATAGGTTATGGAAACCTTAGAGTACGAATATCAACTATCGAAGAAAATGCCACCTACAATGGCACTAGACATCCTGGGGCTCATGTAACTAGATTTCAAAATCAGATGGAGGTAACGGAAGAGTATGAAGCTGCCACTTGTCAGGCTTTCTCCCTAACACTTGTAGAGGAGGCCCAGGCGTGGTTCATGTCTTTGTTGCCCGACTCCATAATGGGGTGGGACCTATTCTCCAAATGATTCGAGCAACATTTCACTAGTCAGAAGAGAAATCCCGCAATATTACTCACCTCATGGAAATGGCCCAATATGAGGGCGAATTGTTGGTGTATTTCCTGGAACGCTTTAATCCTAAATGCGAGAACCTGCAAGAGAAGAGAGGAGGTTCCCACAAGATCTTATCAGGAAATAGCGCTCTCTCGGGTAAGAAGGATATTCCATCAGAGAAAGATGTTGACTCCAGAAGCTTGCCAACATGAAGGCCCCTCCAGAATTTTTCCGGTTCTGCCAACAGGCTACGATACACCACCTTCACCTCTCTAAAGGCACCCCGAGGAGAGATCTTTGCGATAGTCAAGGGTGATAGCGTCTTCACGGAGCCACAAAATCCCGCGGAATAACAAAGAACTGATGAGGAACTCTACTATAGGCGATACCATAAGGACAACACACACACTACGGACGATTCTGAAGAACTGAAACACGAGATTGAAAGACTTATTTAACTTGGTAATTTGCAGGAATGGGTTAGAAAAATTTCCTAGGAGAATGGCATCCCGACTCGCAACTACACTTGGACAAGACTTACTAACCAGAGGCAAAGTAATAACCTAGCTCGGAATCCTCTTCTCCAGCAAAATATGTCCAGGGGCAATCCCGCGCAAAATTTTCCAGTTGCTAGGAAGCCCCCGACTCAAATCATCATTGTAATCACTAGGGGGTTCAAAGGAGAAGTCCTTGCATGAATACGAAATAGATCCATCACAAGAGGGATGAACGTGGCTTAGATACAAGCCTTCGTAAAAATAGTCGAGGAAGTACGCTTTGGAATAGAATAGATTCCGGGAGGCCTGCCTAAGCATGCGCCCATGGTGATCACCACCACTCTAGGAATATTTGAGGTGAGAAGAATCCGGGTAGATCAATGCAATTCAGCGGGCATCTTGTCCTATTACGTCTTCCACCACATGGCGAAGACCCTGTTGAAACCACTCATAACTCCCATAGTAGAGATTCGCGTGA
Organism: Pinguicula moranensis; assembly: GCA_028565015.1. NCBI lineage: Eukaryota > Viridiplantae > Streptophyta > Magnoliopsida > Lamiales > Lentibulariaceae > Pinguicula > Pinguicula moranensis. Next base: position 10,651 of record JAOWBN010184927.1, read on the forward strand.
TGGAAGTTCAAGCTGTTGGCACCATCAATTTTCCTTTGGTCCTCGAAAAAGGAATGGATGACATGATGTAGGTAATACGATTTGGTGTCTATAGAGAATCCTTTTACTACAATGCGATTCTCGGCATGTCAAACCTATACTAGTTCAGGCTATCGTGTACACCTATCAAAAACTCATGAAGCTCCCTAACCCCAATGAGATGGGGAAAGTTGGAAGCAGAGAATGTGGCCCCCATTCGCCACTCTAGACCCATCAAGGATAAACTAGCTTCGAAGAGAATGCATGAGGTTTTCCACCTGGAGCATACACTGTGTCACGCCAATAAGTTCGCAAGATAGGCCATGCGCGACGCTCGCGCGCACAAGCGGCCGTAAGAAGGTACCATGGAGGTTTCCGTCGAGCAAACGACATATTCTCTCGGTCATGTCAGGTTATCCCTCAAACATATTGGCAAAAGATTGCTATGTGTCGAGGCACAACTCAATTCGCACGAGTAGATTCGGAGATCTGCGGAGATCGGTCGAAGTGATCGAATGATGTCCGAACGACGATGGTGTGAAGTTGAGATGACCGTGCAAACATCAAAATGTCTCGGTCATGAAGGTGTCTACCTCGGACGGTTTGGAAAATAAATGCTATTTGCCGAGACATGGTTCAAATTTGAGGAGTTTGGCACGGAGTTGGCCGAGGAGCGGTCGAGATAGCCGAAGACGTTCGAACAATGGAGGGGAGAATCCAAGTTGATCGTGCAGACGACATATTCTGTCGATCAAGTGGATGTCTACCTCGGACGACTTGGCAAATAATGGCTAAGTGTCGAGACAGAGTTCGGTTTGGAGGCACCTGGCTAGGTGATGACCGAGAGGGTGTCAAGAGATGAGAGCAATGGAGACAAGGATTCGAGTTACCCGTGCAAAGGTGTGATTTGCTCGGACAAGAACGCGGATTTGTCGAACAACATGGCAAAATATTGTCATATGCCAAGGCTGAGCTAGAGATGGAAGAAATCGAACTCGATGTGTGCAAGATCGTTGCACGCGGCTGAGAATCGCGCGCCGGGGAGTCGCGGAAGGTGGATTGGGAGTCCAAGTTGGTTCCGATTTTTTTGGGATCGGAGCTTACCTTCCACGGTAGGAGCTGGCACTCTATTCATACGTATATTGTGGATCAAGGCAGGGCCACAGGAACTTGCAGGAGATTCGTTCAACGAAGATGCGGCATTATCAGATCTTGGAACCGATCGAGTGCTATCCATAAGAAGACATACGGCCTCGTTTTGGAGGGCATCGAATCAGTGGGAAAGGGAACCATTGAGAGCAGCTTTGTATCCCATTGATACATTGCAAGTGAGGGGTCGGGATTTGTGAATTCCATCCATACGTAAGCTTGATTGAACCTCTGCCATTTTTGTATAGGCCTGATTGAGAGGTTGAGTTATCCACTTGTGAATGAATATAGGGTGGTTGTGCGTGCACTTGTGATTGTGTTCTTGAGATTGAGTGAGGCTGACAATTCAAGGGGAATTGGCCGGCACACTTGTTTGTTCATTCCGCCGGACGATCCATACACGCGTTGTGTTTGGAGCGAACAATTAGTTCGTGAACAAGAGGTGTGACACACTGCCTGGCCCTTCGGAAGGGACCCCGGGACCCGACCAACCCCGTTACATTCTATGCTTAGAAGGAACACACGAGGTTTACAAATATATCGAGAAATGGGGATGGTTACAAATATCATATACAACCAAGAAGAATCTTGACTTCCTAATGAGCAACCAATATGATTACTCAGCTAGTCTACACGAACTACAAGAGAAGAATAGAACGTTCGGTTTTGTAGTTACCCTTGAACAAATAGCGTCTATATGAGGGAGAGAAATATACAAGAATTAACAAATGCAATCTATCTCTAAAACTATATGACAGTATCATATATAGTCCTTCAGACTTGTCATCCCATCCGTTGGATCTTCTTAATCTTGGACAGTCCAGATTATAACATCCGACAGCTTCTGATTGGTTGTGCGGACTCATGAGAGACAAATAAAACATTAGACACGTAATACTGATTTCCAGAGGGAAATACATTAGATTCTTGTTTCTCCTTTTGTTTTGTTATCTAACTGCAACAGTTCTTCTTCGGATGTCCAGATTTGTGGTAATGGTAACATTTTCTGCTTTATGGCTTATTCTTACAGTTCTTATTATTGTTACTTTTCTTCTTGTCCTTAGGGTGCTGATTACTGTTAGAGTTTTCCCCCTTAGCTTTCAAGAATAATGCATTTGAACTCTTTTTACTATTTCTTATTTCTAATTCTCTAGCCTTTAATCCAGAAAGAATTATTTTAAGTTTAGAGACAACACCAATATTGTAAAACATTTTTGACAACTAAATATTATTCAGTTCAAGAGTATCATTGTTAAGCTTTGATTGTCCAACTCATGATCAGTAGCTTGAAGGATTAAATTCAATTTAAAGAATTAATCCACATTTCCACCTATAGATTTTGAAGAATCCATTTTGAAAGGAAACATAGAACCTTTGACAAAGATCAAATTAGAAACAGATTTAGAAGCATACATTGATCCTAGCTTAGTCCAGAAGTCCGAAGGTTTATCAACTTTAGAGGCGTCCAAAGTTAATCGTGAACCGCTGAACCGGCGGAATCGAAATCGGACAGGCAGTTCGGTTACGATTTAGAGGTTTGATAAACCGTAACCGGTAATTTCTAAACCCGGACAAAAACTGAAAGTTAACTGTCGGTTAATCGTCAACCGGTTCGTCGGAATTTTTGGTGTTAAAAGGTTTTTGAAAAAAGTAGCCGCTTGAGCCAGTAATTAACCGGAACTGACGGTTAACCGGCTTTTATATATAAAACAAAATTGAAAAAGTAGCCGTTGGAACCGGCGGCAAACGATAGCTTTTTCAAAAAAAAAATGTGTTGTATTGTATTTTTTTATTTTTTTCTCACTTCTATAAATACCGTACATACTCCATCCATTTCATTTACACCAAACTCTCTTCTTTATCATCTATTCTTCTCCTATTATCTATCTCAATGTTGAATTTTTGGCAATTTTATTTATCTATATATTGCAATTTTTATCTCTATTTTGATATTAGAAGAAAATTATTCCTTCTTCTTCATCCCAACAACCTTATGATTTCGATGACATTCTTCTTGATATTGATGATTTAATGATATCCATTTTGATTTGGAAGAAGCCGTTGAAGAACTGCAAGAAATACCCCCTCCTACCACTATCAAGCTAAAAATAAAGAACGGGCCAAGGAAAAAAATGAGTAATTCTTGGATGTTTAATAAATTTTTCAACAAAATTCCAAATGAAGAAAGAGGTAGTGGCTACTTTTGGGTGGTGAGCCAAATATGTAATGCAAAATTTGGATTCCATAAAGGTATGGAATTTTTCAATAGGATTTCTCAAATTTTTTAAGCTGCTATATTATTTTTGTTCATGAATTTTGCTTCATAATGTGGAGGTTATGGAACAATAATGTGACATGCCAACACTAAACACCCGGTAGTGGATGGTTACGATCCTACTCAAATAGAAATTATGTAAAGTTTTTTCAAATATGCAAAATAAAATTTCTTTATGTAGCGATATGTGGTCTGATCATTTTCAAACTCAGTTACATGGGAAGAACTTGTCATTTGATCGACAATGAATGGAATATACGAAAAATGATCCTTGCATATAGGATGTTTGATGAATCATGCAATGCACAAAATATATGCAATATGATAATACCTATATTATAAGAATATAATTTAAAACATAATGTATATAGCATTTGTTTTTTATAATGCATCTCTTAATGATGCAAATGCAAGTGTTGATAGTTTAAAAGAATTATGTCAAACTTCTTTTGGTTGCCATTTTTTTTCACATTAAATGTATTTGTCATATTATTAATTTATGTGTACAAAATATTTTAAAATGTATTGATTTAAGTATTAATCCTATTAAAAAGACTACCGAATTTTTGGCAAGTAAACCAAAGGTAATGAAAGATTGATTTGCATTTTGTAAGCATCATAATGTTAAGCCTACAAAAGTTTTCTTGATATGTCAACCCATTGGAACTCTACTTATGTTTTACTTCAATCAATTGATCCTTATAAAGAATTATTGTGTAGTTTTGTTAATAATTAATTCCCAAATATATACATCCTTGCCATTGAAATGAGGGCGAAAAAGTTTAAGAATTATCAAAGTATTTTAATGATTATACAAAACTACTATCATATATATATATATATAAATTCATTTCATACCTTATTATTCCAGTTTGTGTTAGTATTGGAAAAATTATTACATATTTTGAAAGTGAAACTAATGTAAGTGGTTGTTTAGATGATATTAAATAAAAATGGTATAAATATCTTCTTAATATACCACAACTTAATCTTATTCCCACTGTTTTAGACCCACGAATTAAATTAGAAGGTTTAAGAAAATTATTAAAAGATTATTATAATAAATTTGTTGACGAGGATGATATACACACTATCAATTATAGGATCATAATAGGAGAAAATATGAAACACATTTGGGTATTATTGTTCAAAGTTCTCGTGGTAGTGATAGTGGTTCTACGGGTAGTGTTAGTGGTTCTAATGGAGCAACACTATAAAGAATGTGCTAATGTTGTGCCTTAAGGCCAATCAACTAGAGCCTTTGTAGCAACACTTTTGTATTTATGTATATGATTTGTAGTAACCTTCATTATTTGTTTATTACTTACTTTATTATAGCATATCAAATAGTGAAACATAGTATTGATAATTTAAAGTGTATCACAAAGATGTTGTGATGATGAAACCACTCTAAATAAAGTTATCAATATTAAACATCTCTAACCATAGTATTAGTGAAACAATGTATCACTAATACGCATAGGTTAGCATGTTCTACGCCGATTTCTTTTGAAGAAAGTAGTTGATCTCATCAACTATAGTGTAGCGACACTTAAGATAAAATATAGATGCTTGTAGTTAACAAGTACATTGGATTGATCCGACTAGAGATCACCATATTGTCAATGATTGATACTGTAAAAGAATAGTAGGCTTTAAGTGATCCTTAGACTTGAGATCACCATTGAAATCTTGAGTATGGATGTCACTCTTTGATTCTATTTTTAGTTACATCATAAATGGGTAACAATGGGTAGTTCAGAGAGTGATATGAAGTATCGAAGTAAGTGATCAATAAAGAATTCACCACTCCTAAAACGTGAGAAGAAGATATCTCTATGGCCACTTGTAAAAAGTCATGGAAGCTTTTGCAAAGCATGAATTTAATTAGAAATAGTTTCTAATTAGTACTCAAAGATCATGACTTCCGATATGAGAAATCTTATGCATATGTGAATGAGAATGACAAGTAATCTTAATATGCAAGATTAGAGATATGAACGAGGTGCAATAATATTAGTAACACGAGAGCTAGTTCTTGAAAAGATAGTCTCCTTCCATGACTATTCACAATACTTGGGTGGCCATGATATTTTTCTAAATGTTACTCATGGTATATGGCCTAGAATTAAAGATTAATGAATTAAAAGTGTTTAATTCATTAATCATCATTCGATTATATTAATTCAAGGTCCATTATCAAGTTATTGAGAACCTATAGAGTTACACACTAAAAGCAACTTTACCCAGTATATTCCCAACAAAGTTGGGGTTTGGGGGGTCTGATGTACGCGGCCTTACCCTTGTAATTATACAAAGAGGCCATTTCTGTTTTGCGACCCAGGCGGGTATCGATCCCTGGACCTCATAGTTGTGAGGTTTAGTTGCTCACCACT
>JAOWBN010184938.1:0-16487 GCA_028565015.1 Pinguicula moranensis
TAAAATATTGATACAATGTAGTGTTGACTTGTTATAAAATTTATAAGAATAATTTTTTAAATATAATTTTTGTTATATGAAATAAAAAAATAATAATAAAAAAAATAAATTCATCGACCCGGAGGGCCAACCGCGCCTGAACCGCGTAGGACCCGGCGAAAACCGGCAAAAACCGGTAGTGGGGCCGGAGGGTTGGCCCGGAGGGCGGGCCGGTTAGCCCGCCGGCCCGGAACATGGGCCCGGGTCCAGAAATTCTGGACCTGAACCCGCGGGTCCGGCGGCCCGGCCCGGCCCGCCCATCTCTACACTTATCACATAGTAAATTCTCACTTACAATAAGCACTTCAAACAAATAAGAAGAAACATATAACACTTCACTCGTACCATCATCAGACACGTCTTGTGTAGTAGCAATATTTAATTCAGATTTACGTTTTTCCTTTTGCTTCAAAATATAGCAATCTTTAATTATATACCCAAGTTCTTTACAATATCTACAATATACTTTCCATTCTCATTTACATGCTAGGGTTTAACATCATTCCTAGTTAATTTCCTTTTATTTTCTCCCTTATCAGGTTTGTCCTTATGTTGAACTTTATTATAATATGATTTTACATTGGCATATAAAGCATTAGTAGAGTTTCTATTATTATTCAGCTAAACTTCTATAGACTTTAATCCTAACATAATAGTTTCCAATTTAGGCGCAGTCTCTGCATATTGCAAAGCATTCTTAACTACCAAAAAATCATCAGTCACAGAGTTTAACATAATCATAGCAAGACTCTCATCATCTAAATCGTAATCAGTTCCTTTTAAAGTTTGTGACAGCTTGAAAAAAATCATCCCAATTATCATCAATAGTCTTAGCATGATTCATTTTAAATCCAAATAATGACCCTTTTACTTTAATTTGATTTGTAGTCGATTTTGAAGCATAGAGATTATTAAGTTTTATCCAAAGAGCTATTGGATCCTCTTCTACATCTATTTTCCTTAATACAAAATCAGACAAGTTTAAAATTATCAGATTATAAGCATCTTCTTTTATTTCATCTACTCTTTTTCTAGCTTCCTCATACCATAGTTTAATTTCTTTTAATGCATAGTCGACTTTATTATGAGATAATATCGCTTTCATTCTCCTAGACCAAGTACTGAAATCACATTTTCCGTCGAACATGGATATCTCTATTCTAGCTGTCATTTTTAGCAAAAAGAAGTTTATAAAAGAACACAATAGTCTTAGAAAACGAGTAGTTTTACAAACTCAATTTATAGAAAAAATCACAAACCAGTCGAAATCTAAAATATTTGCAAATATTCACAGAACATGCAAGGGCTACAAGCCTCAAATTTCAGACAACAGTCCTTTTAAACTGCGCACGTAAAAAATAGTAAAGTGTCCAGATCCCAGTTCTAATGGCGACAAACCACTAAGTAGAAAATTTACATGACAAAAAATTTAAAGAGAAAATATACCAATCCTAGCTTTTGCTAGGATGTTTGAGCAAGGTTAACTCCTTGCTTAGATCTTGTTTTTTTAGCATAGATCCAGCCAACACGTCATGATCCACGCTCACCACATCATTGTTGGAATTTTGCCGGATCTAGTACCAAAATAATACAAGAAATTATTTAATTGGTAATAGATCTAAAATTTGTAAGCAAAACTGAAATATTGCAAAAATAAAGGAGAATTGGGTTAAGGCTCGTGGTTCGATGCATTCTTAGATGTCGGTTAGTCTACGTTGAGCTCCGAAAATGGATGCTCTTGTAGCTTTTATTAATCTCTGAGAATTTGCTGAAAAATAGCTCACGAACATAATTTTACAACTCAAGAGTCTCGGATCTTGTAAAAAAGGGGCAAATAATTGCCTCAAAACAGATGACAAAATGTCACCCTACAATAATTTTTTTTTTGATAAGTAATATCACCCTACAATCACTCCAAAATAACCAAAATTGTAGGCTAATTCAATAGGAACAAGCAAGAAACCAGAAGTTCCCGAAGAACACTCGAGAGAGAATTTTAGAACTTAGATATGAGAATTGAGAAAAAGTGATAAGTTGTCGACGTCAACCAAATCCATAGTTTATATATCACGGGTGAAAATGATTATCGATCGTCCGATCGAGATGAATCAACGACCATTGTTAAGTCTTCAATAAGTATAAGTCCCAACTGTAGGATTAGTCTTCAGATTGGATAACTGAGATTGCACCGACTCCACTATTCAATTATGGCCATCATATTAGCGTTGATCAATGAATGGCTCAAATTAACGCGACTGTTCGACTCCTGCGTCTTCTGTATGCTACTTCTCTCGACTGTAGGATTACAATCAAGCTGGACGATCAAGATTGGTCAAATATTTGACCAAAGCTTCCTTGAGAAGCTTTGAACACCATCCATTAGATCATAATGAAAATACACGGTCCAGATTAGAAAGGTTTAGTTACACAGATCATGATTCTCAAATGTTAGATTTAAGTAACAATCGATGATCAAGATTATAACACATCAACAAATCTCAACCGTTGATCAATATAATTAACCGTCTAAATCAAGTCACTTAACCAAGGTTATTTTGGTAACTGCAACCCAACATATATTTTTTTTGGAATGTAAGTTGCGTGAAATATTAAAGCATATAAAGTACACTATACAAAGACTAAATTGGCCTTTACTTACAGGTCTATCATAACACAGATTAGGGCATCGAAGTTATATCTTGATGCCGAGCCATGCCATATAAGGGTCCGTTTGGTATGCGGATAACACTTGGATATCTCTGGGACAAGAAATTTAGCCCTTTGTTTGATAGTGGATAGTCTGGATACTGCAAATATAAAACCATCGTTTGGTATCGTATCATTGCATGGCAGATTGCATCGAAAATTAGTAAAATCATGTCTTTTTACCGATTTACCCTCGACGAGTATATAAACCTGAATTCCTCCAAACCCTAACCCCTCTTCTCCGATTTCCTTTGGCCACGCTCGAATTCACCATGGATTCTTCTTCGTCGTGGGTTCCCGTAGTCCGCTCGTGAAGTCGCCCTCGAGATATACTATGTGCATGTTGGTGCGTGCCTTTAAGGCTTTCCTTAGGAACCTGCAAGCACCAAACTAGCCTACGACTACTATTCTGTCGTGTTGTTTCCTCGTCAAGCCTATGGCCCGATTTTCACTTCGCATGTATGTGTGTGCTTACATGCAGGGCCACCATTACCCATCTTGTCGCAGGACACGAGCACCAACCATAACTCCTCCTGTCAAGATTGAGGCTGGAGTGGGGTACTTCGCGGAGGATCCAATCGTCATTGATAACGATCCCCCCATCGTCGATGAAGGTCCCATTGAGGACGAGATGTTGTATGGTGTCGCACGTGTCACCATTGAAGAAAACCCCTCGTGCATCACGAATGTCAGCAAGGATCATGACTGGATCTTCGTCTACCTAACCTAGTTTTATTAATATTTTAGCATAATCATCATTTTTTGTACCTAAACATGTTAGATCTTTTTGCTGCATTTTTTTTGCAAATGGTGTTTTGTCCAGTTTTTGTTAAACTTTTATTGAGAAGTAGGATCCTGTTTGGTTGGATCCACTTCTTTCTAAATGGAACCTATTGCACTGGAGTGTATATGATTTATGTATGTTAATGGAACCTATTTCACTTTCAATTCAGCTACTTCTATTTTTTTTGTGATTTAGGTATGTAAATGGAATGATTTAGGTATGTAAATGGAGTGTTCTTTGAGTGATTATAATCTTTACACAAAGTGTTTTGCTCACAAGATCATTCGTAAGGGGTGGGATTCGTTTGATGTTGCGATATATGTCATTTCAAGCAACATTATACAAATAAAAGCCAAACTTGGGTATAAGATGAAACATATCATGTTAAGAAAAGCAGTGCTACATTTGTGTCTCCAATAGAACAAATCTATGGCATAAGCTTAACAGAGTAATGTTGCTACTTCCCCAAACAATTAATAAAAACAAGTATTGATATCAAAATGCTGCCACTTCTCCAAACATGTCATCAGAACTGAAGAAAATACTTTGTGTCAAGACTGTAATCATCATTACTTGAGCCAATTCATAACGCCAACACACGACACACAAATGGAACACCAACACAATCATCAGCTAAGGTTAAGTTTTGTGTGCGCCAACAATACATACCAATCTGAAAAAAACTGGAATGTTCATAACACCGCCCTAACAATACATACCAACAAATATCAAAATTGGAATGTTCATAACACCACCCTAACAATATCCATAACAATTTGAAAAATAAGACACCAACACAATCATCAGTTCAAGTCCGTGTGTGCCAACAATACATACCAAAATACATTTCAACTTAGTTTCCCTTCACAAAATAACTAAACATATTCGGCACGACCTACTTCATCCATATTATTCCAATAACAGTACTACCCCTGATTTTTCAGGAGGTGATCAATTAGCCGTATCATGTTGACAAAATTCAGATATTCATGTACCTGCAAATGTGAAAGCAAACCTAATAGTCTTGTCCATATCAACATTACCCTCCCTGGTAAATCCACTTAACCTTTTTTTCGAACAACAATTATGCTTTATTGCAAACCGCATCAATTTCGGACAATGTGGCTCCTGCCCTAGAGGCTATGCTATCTTGACTAGGTGGGTTAGATCTCTTACGCTTTTGATGACTAACACTAGATGAACCATCCACAACTGATGACATGTTTTCAGAGGGTATTTTTGTAGTTATCTTCGGATCCAACTCCTCAATTTCTTTTGATTTAAATTCATCTATGATTTTTTTCAACTCTTCAGGGGGGCTCTTTGTCATCCAGTTGGGCTGTGCCATGGTCCCTTGCATCGAGCCTGTAGCACGGTATTGCCCGAAAAGCTCGCACCACAATTCGTAGTACGGGAAGCACTTCCCTCTCAGCGCAACATACTTGTCCTAATCCAAAAGCAGTGAAGTAGGTGCTTTAGAGGTGGAAAACAAGCCGTGATATTTTTTAAAATAAATGAAATACATGTTTAACACATTTTTGTCCTAATAATATTTTCATAATTCAAAATTACCATTTGCCTTTATTCCTTTTATTTCTCTTCTCTTCTCCTATTGAAAACCCTTCCGCCTTCTCCCATCCCGAACGTCTTCTCAAATTTTGGTTAGGGAGAAGGAGATCTCTGTCCGAATTGAGGATCAAAATTACGATTTTGATTACAAATTGTGGTATGGAAGATTGTTCTGCTCCAAAAAGCTGAGGTAATTTATTACTATGTGGTCGACCTTCTTACCAGTCTGTCATTTTTCTCTTGATGGAATATATCAATACCCGAACTCAAGCTTTGCTTGCATTCTTCACGGGTGGATGACATCAGGAGTGATGCTGCATGTTTTTCATGGATTCTTACAGAGATTGATGAAGCTTTACGGAATAGACGTGCATAAGTGATAAGACTTCTAATGTTAGATTATGAGACTTTTGACATCTTTCGTGTGTTGGATAGTTTCTTTTTGTTTCTTAGAAATATTTGAAATAAAGTGCACTTTTCGACATCTTCCTCTTATGCTTATAGTTTATTTATTTGTCCTCCAACAAGTTACAAGACAGAGTGATAAAGCTGGAATCTTTGAACTTATTTTTACCAAAGAAACAGCCATAGCTATTAATTTTGATAGTTCATCTAGAAACAAGTCATTTTTAATAAGCAGAGGCAAGGAATTAACAAAAAGTTGATCAAAATATTCAAACAATAGAAAGATAATATCTTTAGTGCCATTACACATGTAAATGTCTAAAACTCAAACTTAAACCATCCTTCTTGAGTTTATCATGCTGCAAATGTTATTACGCACTACATCAATTTCGGCATCATCATGCACATAGTTTTTTCCATTCCCGGTAACATCTCCTCCATTTCCATTACTTGTATACTCTGTTTCATTTGCATATCTTCAAAAATCTTCGTCTTCATAGGCTTACATCTGATAAAGTTATGTATGTCCATAGTCGATACAACTATTGCGATTTAATCATCAAATTTCATATTGACAGGCATGTCATTTAATATGTGAAATTTCTTCTCCATACTCCAAAGGCCTTCCGATGACAGAACGTAAAGACGAGTGTACATGGTTGAAAACCTCATATTCATTATTATACTTTGTTGCACGTCTAAAATGGGGCAAATGATATTTCTGACCTTTATATGGAGCTAAATATCCTTTCGTATTGGGATACACTGCATCCACCAAGTAGTATTTTCCTACAGGTATGAAAAAAAATTAAGGCATCCATAATATTTAACATGCAAGCATAAAAATATAAGTCACCTTCAGGGGGTTTTGGGCAATGTTTCATTGGATTATTTAATGCATCCAGAAATATTCTTGTATCATGCGTCGTTCCTTCCCACCCTGCTATAACATCGTGAAGCAAAGGTCAAAATCACATATAGCCAAAACATTTTGTATTGGCACTCATTTGTGGGTAACCTTGCAGGAATATGCGTATCATCCATAGCTCCAATACAATCCTAGATGCAAGAATACTTTAAGAAGGCAATGACTAATCAGGATAAAATTTGGTGCGTAAATGAATAGATACCTTGAAATAAGGATAGTATTTTGATTTGTTTTGAATATACGGATGAACACGTGAGGTATCTTGAGGGGGATGGAACCAATCTCTAGCCATTTTCATGTAAGTTTTCAGTATCAATGAAAATTTTGGCTAAAATTCTTGCATAGCAACTTGTTCCTCTATGCTAATACCTTTCATAGCTTGAAGCCCATAATCATCGACTAATGTTTTACAAAACATAAAAAATACGTGTTTCTCCGTTCTCAATTTTTAATAACAACGTCGATCAGTTTCATAATTTAACATATCCATCAAATTTGCCAAACCATTAAACTTTCTAGTGTGACAATGAACTTTATTTAAATATCTCATATAATATGTTGTTGCTGCACACACATAGTTAATTAAAGAAGCAGTTTGTTTGACTCATTATCACCTTCAACACTTTTGTCATTGAGTAACGAATTTTAACTCATGTCTGAATCTTTACAAACACGATAGAGCAGATGAAACTGAATTAAAAACAAGACTCCATCAGCAAACCAATATATTTCCTTATTCTAAGATTCATTCTCTTTGGACAAAACATACAATCAAAAACAATTGCAGAGACGAAAGCAATATTACATAAAGTGTAAGTACACACTTATAAGGGAATTTATGATCAACATCATACTTACGTCAAAATATGCAGAAGCCATGAACAATTTCAACAAGTAATCACATAAAGTTTAATTATAGATGAGATTTCAGTACTTTTCATCAATTTCACGTAAATTCATGAAAAAGTTTGATCACGTAAAATATGCAAAAGTCATCAACATCATACTCACGGATAATGGACATCCCTCCTAGTTATGGATTTCAAACCGTTTTCCTCATAATCAGAACAAAGAAGAAGTCAAGAAATAAAGATGGAGTTGGTGGGGAAGGCTTTTCGGGGCGGCGAACTTCCAATTAGATTGATTAAACCAAGCAATTAGTTCCTCTTTTTATTCCAAATCATATGAGGCCAGCGATAACTACCTGGAACTCAAAATAATTAAACATCTCATAAAGTTTAATTATGCAAATTCGTGAACAATTTCAACAAGTAATCAACAAAATTACGTCAAAATATGCAGAAGTCATCAGCCGATTGCAGTGAAACTTAACACTATAAATCGAGAAAAGTAAACATCAATTTTAACTTACATATGAGATTTGGATACAACGCGGTAGGGGATGAAAAGATTGAAAGTTTCTGTATTGCAAGGATTTTGTTGATAGGACAATATGGAATCCATGAAATCATTGGTTAGGTTTTTTGGTAGAAAATCATAGGTTAGATTTTTGGGAGGGTATAATTGAATTTTTTTTTTTTTTATAAATATAAGAAAAACTATTTCTAATTAAAAATATTTACAAACACTAATATTGTAATTTTTTCTGTAGCACCACAATTTTTGCACACATATCATTTTTTTACAAATTATTTTTTGTGGATTTTCTCCATTAAAAAGTGGTTTGCAAAAGTATAATCGTTTGCAAACATACACTAAATTTGGGTGAGAATAAATTGAATAAGAGATCAAATCATTTTACTTCCGTACGATTCAGGGCCTATCTTGTACCAATTTTTTTTCCAGATTATTTTTTTCATTCTCCTTTTTTCTATATTATTTCAAAAATAGTGTTTTAAAACTCCACTTCTCCTTCTCCTTCTTTTTTTTCCCAGTCAAAGTTCTTTTTTTTTTCAGAAGTTGGTAGGAGGTTACTTTTTTTTCTACTTCTACTTTTAATGGCAATTTTATAAATAAATTAAAGTTATTTTATCAAATTTAACTACAAATACTATTTAATCAACTTACAAAATTTGATTGCAAATACTATTTTAATATTTTTTTTAATTTTTCATAGTTTTACCAAATACTCAAAAACTACAAAATTAAAAGGAGAAGTAAAATTAAAAGAAAAAAGTAAAAGAAGAAGCAAAAAAGGAGAAAATCAGTATGAGCACAAAACAACATCAACTTTTAATTCCGTTTGATCCAATACGTTTATCACATTTTATTCTTTTGGGCCTGTTTAGCAAAAATCTCTTCCTAGTTACCGCCACCTCCACTTGTCGTCGCCGGTCGCCACCTCCACTCGTCGCTACTCTCCAACTTTTAGTTGAAACCATAAGAAAAGTGACGATCAAATGCAACCATATGCGTGAGCTGGTAATGTTAGAAAGTCAACAAAGGCAGGCAACATTCAATAAATGCATAATCTAACAACTCCACCTACCTGATCTTACCTGATCTTCTTCGAGATTTTACTCCTGATAGTTAGGGATTTGTATACAAGCATATGATGTATAAATGGTAGGAAAACACACCCTTTGTAATCATCCAAAAAAAACAATTGAATGAAAAGAGAGAATTATTCCTCTTCTTCAAACTTTCCGCATCTACCTTACAACATGGTATCAGAGCTATTTTGAGATTCTCATCATCTACCAAAGGGGTAGCAACGGTAATCAAAACCACCAATGACAGATCCAAAAACAGAGGATGATCTGGCAACGGAATCCAAAGTTATGACCGATCAGGCAACAACTCAAGCCAACCAAAAATCCGGTGGTAATAAGTGCAAAACTCACGAACCATAACTATCCATTATGGTCTCGACTGATGCGAGTAGCCATCGGTGGACGGGGACGCCTTCGTCACTTGACGGGCAATCCCCCGGCCCCGGCAAAAATAGATAAAGGCTACTCGAATTGGGAGCAGAATGACATTGCTGTATGTTCATGGATTGTGGATAGCTTAAGTGCGATCTCGCTCTATGGTTTGGGGGGTACCCGTCCTCAAAGGATCTATGGGATGGTCTTGACACACTTTTAACAGTGGGTCGTCGGATTTTCATCAGATCTTCGATCTAACCACCCAGGCCAATAGGTACCGGCAGGGAGACGGAACCCTTGAGGAGGTATTCAGTGTCCTCAATCGGATATGGCGAGAGATTGATCGCAGAGATCCCAATCCAATGGTATGCGCCAAGGACATTGCAGAATTCCAGAAACGCACTCAAAATGTTCGATTATTTCAGTTGCTCGCCACAGTAAATAAAAAGAGACCTACTCAAGATGTCACCATTACCTAGCACGGACACGGCGTATGCGACGCTGAAACGGGAAGAATCTCACCAATAAATTCTGAACGCTGCGACTGTTGGAGGAAAATACCCAAACCAAGGAATCGGAGTGGGTTATTCCAGCTCTGCAAAAACCAAACAGTCAGATTTGGGCAAAACTGGGCCAAACTCATCATTCCGTTCCGGTGAAGTCGACTGAAGCAAGCTCTGGTGCGGCGAATGTCAACGCAAGGGCTACTCCACCGATCGATGCTTGAAGAGACTTGGGTTTCCTGACTGCCGGAATAAAGGACGTAGAGGACATGCTGCCGCCGCCGTGAGCACCCCTGAAGGAACCCCCTCCAACGGCAACGGCGGCGACACCAAATTTGGAGGTGTCACCATGGGCTTCTCGACTGGAATGACGGAGCAGAAAACGTCGAGCAACACGATGGAGAATCCGTGTGATTCCAACAATTATAGGAGAGATGAGTCTTTTCTACCCTCACATGAGACAGGTAAGAGGACTAAAATACCCCTGCATTTTGTAGATTCACGATTGTGCCATTGCCATTTCTCAAAATTACAGGAACAACCCCTGAAGTTTGCAAAATTACAAAAAGCCCCCGGTGGTTCCGAGAAATTATAGTGCCATCCCAAGATTTCTGGGAAATTGCACGGTAGTAACCTTCTGAGAAATTGCACAAAAGCCCGTAGACTTGTGAAAAATTGCACAAGGACAAAAAAAAATCTGAAAATTTGTAGGAAAATCCTAGTATTACAAATCCGCGATATTTTGCGCCCGGATGCTTTGATTTAATATCTTGAGACTCCAAAATTAATTATGTTGGTCAATCTTGCATCGCACACAAGTCCCAGCTCCACAAAAATAATGAATGACTACTCGATTGTGGGGCTACTGGTACTATGACTTATGATGCTATTGATCTAAATTCTCCCACTGCTCCTGTCAAATCTCATATTTAAACGGCTGGCGGAGTATATACAGTTCAAGGGGCAGGATCTATTGAGCTATCTCCAACATTAAAGCTCAAAAATTGCCTTTTTGTTTCTTCTCTTTCATGCAAACTACTATCTGTTAGCCATGTCTCCAGAGAACTAGATTGTATGATCGTCATGTACCCTACTTTTTGTCTAATGCAGGATATCCGGACAGGGAAGATCATTGGGCGTGGCACTGAGCGTGGGGGTCTATATTACGTGGATGAAGTTACTCGACATGGATCTGTTTCAATAGCACATGGACAGGTCAACCAAAACATTCAGCTATGGCACCAGCGGCTAGGACATCCATCTATGGGGTACCTAAGAATTCTATTTCCCAAACTCTTTACGTGTCCGACTACTTTTTCATGCGAAACTTGTATTTTGGCTAAGAGTCATCGACAACCATATCCAATTACAAATACTCGTATGACTTCTGCATTTCACCTAATTCATTCTGATGTATGGGGACTTGCACATAATTCTGCTTGTGGACTATTCAAATATTTTGTCATGTTCATTGATGATTGTACACGCATGACATGGGTCTATTTCTTAAAAAATAAATTCGATGTCTCACAAAAATTTTGGGATTTTTATACTATGATTTCCACTCAATACAAGTGTCAGGTTCGCATCCTTAGATCTGATAATGGGGGTGAATTTGTCAACACATCTATGCATGAGTTCTTCCGGGAAAAGGGGCTTATACATCAAACCTCATGTCCTCAAACACCACAACAAAATGGTGTCGCGGAATGCAAAAACCGCATTATTCTAGAAATCACTAGGGCTCTCATGATCGAGTCACGTGTTCCTCACTTCCTCTGGATAGAAGCTGTAGCTACCGCTGTGTATCTTCCGAATCGTCTACCTACACGAGTCCTTGGGCTAGAAACACCACTTGATACCCTTTCTAAGTTACAAGAAATCTCACCTGCCCTCAGCCTACAACCTCGGGTCTTTGGAAGTTCGGTGTTTGTTCATATTTCCAAACTTGACCGTACTAAACTAGAGCCCTGTGCACTTAAATGTGTATTTGTTGGGTATGGGGTCAATCAAAAAGGGTATCGATGCTATCACCCATCCTCCAGAAAGATGTATACCACAATGGACTGTAATTTTTTAGAAGCTAAATTCTTCTATCATAGCCTCTCAAGTGATCATGGGGAGATCATACAATCTAAGCCACTTGATTGGCTATTATGTCCTGGTCCGTCTAAATATGTGCCGGAAGATGCCATTGCTCATACATCAGAAGAACCAGCAGTCACGTCACATATAGATCCTCCTGAGTCGCCATTGCCCATGATTATGCCTGCCACGGATATCGAGGTACTTCACCCTCCAAGTACTTCTTCTTATGATAATACTCACCATGAGCAGGATGAGACAATTGTGGCAGAACAAGGCCAACGGAGATATGTGTTACCCCATAGGCATACTCGTGGGATTCCTCCGAAGAAGTATGAACCTGAACATGTGCCTGGATCTTCAAAATATCCTGTGATTAATTATGCCCGGGGAAGTCTGACAGAGGGTGCTCAAGCATTTTCAGCCTCTGTATATAAAACATCTACTCCCCGTACAGTGACAGAGGCTCAGGAAAAATCAGAATGGCGACATGCTATGCGAGATGAAATGCAAGCCCTTGAGAAGAATGGTACATGGGAAAAATGTGATCTACCTCCTGGCAAGAAACCAGTAGGATGTAAGTGGGTGTTCACAGTAAAATATCGAGCAGATGGTTCGATTGAACGATACAAGGCGCGACTTGTAGCCAAGGGGTACACACAAACTTACGGAGTAGATTATGATGAAACTTTCTCTCATGTGGCAAAGATTGATACAATCCGGGTCTTATTTTCTGTAGCAGCAAACCTGGATTGGCCTTGCATCAATTTGACGTGAAAAATGCTTTCCTACATGGTGATCTGAAGAAAGAAGTTTATATGGAACCTCCACAAGGATTCTCTGAAAGCTTTAAACAAGGATAGGGATGCAAACTGAAAAAGGCACTGTATGGTCTAAAACAATCTCTACGATGCTGGTCTGGAAGATTTGTTGAAGCAATGAAAAAATATGGTTATGTGCAGAGCAACTCTCACCATACTCTTTTTTCTCAAGAAAAGTAATGAACTTATGACATGCCTAATCATTTATGTTGACGATATGATCATTACAGGCAATGACAATGGAGGAATCGAACAACTCCGACTAAACCTCTTCCAAGAATTTGAGATGAAGGACCTAGGAAGATTGAAATACTTTCTCGGAATTGAAGTTCTACGATCAAGACATTGAATCTTCATTTCTCAAAGAAAATATATTCTGGACCTACTTGCTGAAACAGGACTATTGGATTGCAAGCTAGCTGAAACACCTATGATGGTAAATCAGAAGCTACTGACAGATGAGGAAACTGAACTTGCTAACCAAGATCAATATCAAGGGCTAGTAGGAAAACTTATCTATTTGTCCCCCACCCGGCCAGATATTGCCTTTGCAGTTAGTATTGTGAGCCAGTTCATGCACAGACCTCAATTAGATCACATGGAAGCAGCCTTAAGGATAGTTCATTATCTTAAAGGAACACCTAGAAAGGGGATTATCTTTCGAAAAAATGGCCATCTGGATCTACAAGGATATACTGATGCAGATTAGGCAAGAAATCCAGTAGACCGACGATCGACCGCAAGATACTTTATGCTGGTTGGCGGAAATGTGGTTACTTGGAAAAATAAAAAGCAAAAAGTAGTGGCCCTATCAAGTGCAGAAGCAGAGTTTCGGAAAATTGCTCGAGGAATAGCCGAGATACTACGGTTACAAAAATTATTAGCAGAATTGGGTTTACAGTAAAAGGAGGATGTCCATTGAAATGTGAAAACAAGCTAGACATAAGTATTTCAGGAACTCCCGTGCAGCATGATTGTACGAAGCATATTGAAGTGGATAGACACTTTATAAAGGAATAGCTAGAAAGTGGACTAATCAGTATGCCGTTTGTTCGATCAGAAGATCAGCTTGCAGATTTTTTGACTAAAGTAGTATCAGGAAGAGTGCTTTGCAAAGTACTGTGCAAGTTAGGTATCGAAGACCCGACGACACAATGTTGAAATAGTCAACAAAAGCAGCAGGATGCAATAATTCAATAAATGCAAAATCTAATAATTGCACCTACCGGATCAATCTTCAAGATATCCAGGGATCTTCCTCTGGATAGTTAGGGATTCGTATAGATTAATATGATCTATAAATGATAGAGAAAAACATACATTGTACACATGAAAAACAATTGAATAGAAAGCTGTTTCTATTCTTCAACTTTTCGCTTTACAACAAGTCCTGCAAGAGCCACCTATTAAAAATAGTGGCAATTTTTGCAAAATACCATGTTTGTCTGCTCTCCTTAAAATGTCGAGCATCTCGAGTGGCCAAACATTAAAGGTGCACTAATGGCTTCGCTAATGTTTGGCCACTAGAGACAATCGAATATTTTGAAAGTTCAGCTCTTCAAGATAGCATAACTCTTTGAGTATTTCAGATTCAAACTTCCTCGTCTCCCATACTGCCCACCCACCCACGTTTTTATGGTTGATTTCATTTTTTAATTTTTCATGGGATTTACACAAATTAGGTTATTAATCTTTGTGGATATGATATAATCTACAACATGGATTGATTTAATTAGGGTTTATTTATACTTAATTTGGAAAAATTATGATATGATTTAGGATTAAAATTTAGGGTTTCATGGTTTTTTTTAAAAATATTTTTCAACTTATTTTTTCATGAGACTTAGTTATATTAATTTTATCTTATCTAATTAGTTGTCAATACTAGTTGTTAGAACTGTAACTGTTAATATTAGAGTTCAAGGTTCTTGTATCTAATTAGTTTAGGAAATTAGTTATTTCTTTATGAATAGAATTTTTTATTTTAATAAATTGTAAATATAAGTTGTTGTTTTTTGGTAAAGCCAATTTTCATTGATGATAAAATATTTACAATATTTACAAGGAAGGGATAAAACTAGAGACAAGCAAAACCCGACACGCACCGCATGGTTTTCAAGCTGGATGCACGCACACATTTATAAAACGTGCGAGTGCCAAAACCGCACGTTTTTTAAACGTGCGTGCCTAGCACGACACCCACAAAAAACGTGCCGTGCCGGGCCAACCCGTGTGTTAATGGATCACACACATTTGCACATTTTTTTATTTATTTTATTTTTTTAGTATTTAATAAAAATAATAGTGCAATTTAAATGAGTTTTTTTTTAAAAAAAATATTCAGGTGTGGGCTAGCCCTCACCGCACGCCAATCCGCACGGCACGCACGGTTTGCGGGCTGGATTTTTAAGCCCGACACGCGCAAAACAGGCCGGTATTACACGCACATTTTCTGGAAAAACAATTGGCCCGCACGCACACACGTTTTAATGCGGGTGGTTTAGGCACGTTTGCACTTTTTTTGTGCGTGCCGTGCCTAGCCCGTTTGCACGTGCACGTTTGTCTGTCTCTAGATAAAACCAAAATTGACATTGCTCCTACTCAGTCTAAGACTAAAAACCTATTTGGGCTAAATCTAAGATCATAGTCATCACCTCATACTTCCTATAAGGTATAGCTAAGGGTGATATGGTACACGGCTCACCTAGCATCATAGTAGATCACAAAACAGCTCAGCATTCAGATCATCGCCGTCATCCGCTTTTCATCGAATCGGAACGTCCTAGCTGTCAACTTATCAATTCTCCTTTTCAGAGATATTGGTACACATATCGATTCTGCTCGGTGAGCTATCCCTGTAATGAGAGCAGTATATACCCTGTAGTCTATGGTAGCAAGAGTCCATTACTGGAAGTGCTCCTTGCTATATGATACCTAACTGATTTGTATTCGATGGCTTCCACTTCAAGAGCATAATCAAGTATGTCTTCATAACCCTAGCTAGTAGATGTAATAGCTTGGTGCGGCCAAGTGAGATGAGGCATCTAAGATCTTTCAGCATGAAGGCCCTATCCGAAACATCACCTCTGTTAATACTGTGTGTGATGAGGCACGCAGCCTTTAGGACATTTCTCTACAATGTTTCATGTATGAAATCGGGCAGCCTTTTGAGTTTGGGGACACTCAATATGAGCTAGTTGAACTGATAGAACCTTCTAACAGCAGTAGGCTGCTTAGAAGTAGAGCAGACACTGCTCAATGGCAATTTGATGGTAAGCAATTTATGCACCTTCTCCGATAGCCCCCAATATGGATTACTGCCTGAGGTACAAACTAGTTATGATAGAAAGAAACAGTCTCAAGTTGCTCAATTCACACGATGAATCTACCAGTGTGCTTCAGAAGGGAGTGACTTCCCTTGGTGGTACCTAACCTATACCGAATTGAAGTATAGTGTAGTGAGATGAACAAGAGCATCTCTTCAGAGGTAAGGAGAGAAAGACTCCCTTCTAAGCCTAGTACAGGCTGCAGACAATAGTAATGCTACCCAGCTGCTGAAGATAGGTGAGGATAGCTTGAGATGGTACCTAACCTGTACCGATAAGAAATGCAGTGTAGTGAAGTACAAGATCTGCTATTTAGAGATGAAAAGAGAACCCTTTACGGGAGCAACCATTCTGATGCCTCCATCTGTTGACTTCCTGCCTTGAATCTAACCTGTACTGAATGGAAATTCAGTGTAATAAGAAGGCACCAACACAACTATAAAATAACCAGTAATCGAAAGGCTCAGCTGTTAAGAGAATTGGAGGCACGCCT
>JAOWBN010184949.1:0-16482 GCA_028565015.1 Pinguicula moranensis
TTTAGATATGGATCCTATCAGGTCGCTCTATCTGGTGAACTAAAGAATTAAATAATTAATTATGTGAGACATAATTGACGAATTTTACAGACGGGAATAAATTGGGTTTTGGTGAGACCACCCAATTCAATTGCAATTAATTATAATTGGATTTAATGAGATTAAATCCAAGTTATTTGCAATTGGGTTTGAATTTATTTTGAGCCCAAATAAATTAAAGTTGCAATGTGGGCCTTGAGGCCCAAATCAAATAAATGATATATATATATATATATCATTTTGGTCGGTTAAATGTGAGATAATCTCTTCTGCTGCGTTCTCATCTTCTCATCGCAATATAGCGACCGATCGACGAGAAACAATTTCCGTCGTCGTGATTTCGCCGGAACGTGGGTCTAGCAGCCCCTTCAATAGCCAGAGAGTGCTCTGGGTAGCGAATCTCCTCCGTTGGGGATTTTCGTGATTCCTGTATCTCACAGTTTATTCGATTGGTTTTGCACGGGTCCGTCAGGTTCGTCGGATTTCGGCCAAATAAGGTAAGTACGGCTTTCCTTCATCTCATAGAACATGGATTAAACGTTGTTATTGCTCGATTTCACCTTGGTTCTGGATTTGAAAGTTTCCTGAAAAATTTCAAAATCGAGCCTTAGATCCTACAAGCTATTGGTACATAATTGTGGTTGTCTCTATATAAAACTATTATAGTAACTTCTGAACGTGCATACCGGACTAGATCCTTACTGGTATTAAAATAATTTTTTTGATTAATATTGATATTAAAATAATTTGAAAAAAGGAAAATTAAAAAAAATCATATATTGTTTTTACAGGTTGATTTGACTTATTTTGACTCTTCTAATTTTTTCCGCAATATCTGAACGTGTATACTCGACTGGATCAGATTCAACTCGATCAGACCCGTCTTACTCTTCTCAAACCCAAAAACATTTACCCCCTCACTTATATTTTTTGGCTCCTCCACTGCCACGATGCCCGTCCCATCCCGCCAGCCTCCTTTTATTAATAGTTTATAGATATATGTATTTTGATATTTTTAATATAAAAAATATTTTTAAAGCTTTTTCATGTATTTTTGCGGTGTGAGGTGATCGATGCGGGGCCAAACTGTCATTCCTAAATATGTGTTATACCGATTCTATTGGCTATGATCACAATGCAAGCAGAGTTTTAACAAAAGGAATGCATTCTATGAGACCCCTTGTATCATGTATGAATACAGGTTTCCTAGTCAATACATTAGTAACCTTGTTATCCTTGTCAATATGATGAGTTCTCCATCGAGGATCATAGTTGAATTGATCAATACATCTGCATTTATGATCTCATTACCATCATCCCAATCTTCCATAGGACATAAAGCTCTCCAACTATGGGATCCTTGTATTGTTAAACACTTACTCCTCGAGTTCTCGGATGAAATTGAAGTTGCACCTAGACAAACCAACTTGTGCCATTCAAGAACCATGAGGATGGTCCAAAGAAGCCTATTGATCGCGAGGATGAGCCAAAGGGAAGTCGTGAAGCATGTTGTGAAAGAAGATCCATTGACATTGTCTAATGGGCCAATCACAAGGATGAGAATCAAGAAGTTCAAGGAGGCACTAAATGGAATGCTCAAGAAAATGTGGACTAAAAACATGACATTTGAACCCCACAACCCAGATATGTTAGTGGTCCCTACGGCCCAAGTGGGAATATCTGCCCCATTAATGTAGTCCAAGTCCAAATCCATGATGATAAGCCCAATGAAAGCAGGAAGTCTAAACCCCTAAGTAGGCAAGTGTGAACACATTTAATGGGTTTACTTAATGTAGAAGATAGGGATCTTCCAAATTAGGAAATTTACCTTAAAGATGATTTATTCATTAAGGAAGAGTCCATCCTTATCTCAAAGAGTCCATCATTGTTAGACTATGCTATTTCTTTCCTTTGTTATTTTTGAATTTTAGGAAGTTGTTAGAATAATTAGTGTCTTGTTTTTCAAGCAAACAAGAGTCCTAGTATTAGAATAAAACTCGACCCCTTCACCTATAAATAGGGGCCAAATTCCTTTATATTACACAACACTTTTATGAATTTGAGTTTTGGTGAGATTTTCGTATTCTCTTCAATTTTATGAAAACTTTGATTTATCTTTTCTCTTTTTGAGTTAAATGGCACGTAAGGAACTTATCTTGATTCTTGGTTAGTGCATTAATTGCCTTTCGGGAATCACGTGTGGTGTCTAATTTTCTTTGAAAACCGTTGACTTGAGATAGTAGAATACAAGTTATTCTTCAGGCTTGAGAAACAACAAATTCGTCCACGATCGAAAACTGTGAATCACTGAATTGGGTAGTGGATTTTGTCACATGTTCAGCAAGATTCATATCATTCTCCATCCCATATTCCATCATCATCCATATATCCAAGCAAGATTCATATCATTCTCCATCCCATATTCCATCATCATCCATATATCCAAACTCAAACTCTCATGATCCTTATAGGAAACACACAAACATGAATCCATAACTCCTTACCCGAAACACATACTCTCTTCCAATGCAGGTGAAGCAGGGCATGAAATTTCGAAAACTCTGTTCTCCATCAAATTGTACGACATAATGGCATTCCTCCTTACGTCATGCATCATAGGCCAATGAAGTATTTCATTCAATAAGGTGCCATACTCTATGCAAAGGCATACGAGACATCAAGATTTTTAGAATTTGGCTAATGGACTTGTCCCAGAGATTAACCCTATGAATTTCTAGGCTGAAATCAAATCCAATTTAAAAATAAATGTTTCCGAAGACTTCAGTGTAGCCTCGGCCGGGCAGTAGCCTAACAAATAGAATGAGATGTGACCGTTGGAATTCATGGCTACACTGCGTGTCATGAAACAAGAATGTGGAGCGGAAGCATAAAACGAGTATGTGTATAATAAAAATTTAAAGAGTTCCAAACTAAAAATCCATGCTGATTTACATAGTTTTAACAAGACTCAAGGAGAAAGTTATACCTTCTTGAAGCTTTCTCAAAGTTCCTTCAAAGTAGTCTCTTCTTCGGAGGTGCTAAAGTGACCACACTCTACGGAAGTCCATACTACCATAACTCTTGTAGGCTATACAACACCTTGTATAAAAATATATGTGTGTGTATATAGAGTGATAACTTTTCACTTGTGGTTCAAGAAAATGAGAAGCAAGATCAAAATCTTTCATCCATTTTCTTCAACATGCTCTAGATAGAGAGATAAAAAGTAAGGAGAACTTCTCTTTTCTTCTATCAAGAGCAACAAAATGCATAAATGTTTTCACATATGCAAGTATCAAGGTATTTATACAGTTAGACATGGCCTTGAGATGCAAACACATGTCCATGTTAGTCGATTAACTTTTAATCCTAGTCATACATGTGCACATGAACTTCAGCTACCATTGGTTTTGTCCCATGGTTTTGTAGAACTCTTCCACTCAACCTTTATATACAACTCTTTGTATATGAATATTTTATTGCATGTAATCTCATTGGATATGCATCAATTGGAAAAAAATTGTCACTAACTTCATATATCTCATATGAAAGTGTAGTAACTTTTCACTATCTCATCTCCATGTGTTAGTGCCTTCCAACTTAATTCTAACTAATGCAAGGTTTTGATGTAATACAATACATCCCCTAAACATCTCATATTTATGTTTAGGACCTCATTATTACATTTAAGTCCTTGAAGTATCAAATACTTCAATTTGGCCCTTAAATGCTCAATACATTTTGACCCCTCAAGAGTTTGATGTTAACGTGTGTGACCCTATAGGTTCTCAATAGTTTGACAATGGACCATAAATTAACATAATCTCATTATGCTTAATGAATTAAAGTTTAATTCATTAATAACTAATTTATATTCATAGACCATAAGTGACATCTAACAATATGTCATGGGAACTTAAGTATTGAGAATAGTCATATTAGGAGACTATTCCTTCCAAGAACTAGTTAGTTCTCTTTGTAATTCTTATCCCTTCACCTTGATCATATCTCAATTTAGCATATAGAGGTTATTTGTCATCCTCTTTGATATATGTTCTAAACTTCTCGCACCGAAGATCATGATCCTTAAGTATTGATTGGAAACTCTTTTCTAATCAAACTCATGCTTTGATCAAATGTTTCATCATGATCTCTTTCAAGTGACAATAAGGATATCTCCTCATAACTATTTAGAAGTGGTGAATCCTTTATTGATCACTAACAATCATTTCATACTTCATATTACCCTAAAATCTATCAATTGTTACCCATTTATAGTATAACTCCGAATATAATCAAAGAATGACATATCTACTCAAGATTTCGTGGGAATCTCATGTTTAAGGATAACTTATACCTACTATTTTTTAGAGTATCTACCATTGACAAAATGGTAAACTATAGTTGAGTCAATCTGATGTACTTGTCAATTACAAACATCAATATTCTAGTTTAGGTGTTGCAACACCGTAGTTGATGAGATCAACTACTCCCTTATAAACACTCAAGGACACTCCATCTTGGCTACTCCCTTAAAAACACCCATGGACACTCCATTTTTAGAGTATCTACCATTGACCTATAAATGGCACTTAAGATGGTTGGGAACTTGAACCTGAAAGTAAGTTCTATGGGGGCTGACATGGTACTCATTTGGAAGGAGGAATAGCATGATCTTAGGAATCTTTTGGAGAACGATGTGGAATGGTTGTCAAAGTTGTTATCTATTACGTTCCCGTATTCGGAGTCTTTGGTACAATCTCTATGTCTGAAGCATTTTGTTTGGGTAAAGATATATGGAATTCCTATACAAGCCTGGGATGTCTCAATTCTTGAGAAAATGAGTGAAAAAATGGGGACCCTGATCGGAATCAATGAGGCCACCTCAAAGCGGCACTACCTAGAGGCTGCACAGTTGTTGATTGAGATGAATTGCGGTTTTCAGGTAACTACTACTTTATCCATTGAATTTGATGATAAGCCTTATTTGCAGCATATCATGGAGGAAGGAGATAGTAAATTCAGTGGTACTATGTGTAAAGATGACAATGAAAGTGTATCTGATGATGACTCTAATGTGTGTTCAGTACAGTGCTTGTTAGATTGTTGGTTTAATACCACAGAAAGTGATCAAGGCCGTGAGCAGACTAAGGAAAGTGATATAGTGATACCACTACCTGTCAAAGATCTGTTTAGGAGTCCTATTGGTTTAACATCACTAATGGATTGTTATACTAACATGCAAAAGGAGGTACTGAATCCTAGCAGCACTCCTTCTGATGGAACCGGTGATGGCATTAAAATCGCTGAGAGCAACTAGTCACCTCCTAAACTAGATTAGTGGCCTTCATCCTCACTAGCTTAAATAAGTCCTGAAGTGGAATTACTAACGGATACTGATGACATAATACCAAAAAATCAGGAATATATTGCACGTAGAGCAAGAATTGGTAATAGCATCTATGAGGATACATGTGAGATGAAAGATAGTAAGTGTTATAATTAGGTAATAAGGCCAACTTCCCTTTACTGTTGAACTCCACCAGGTGAACCCAACTTGTTCTACTGGGGTACCTAATCCACCAGCACACCATACTATAGTTAGTGATGAACCACTACCCTTGCCTGTAAAATTTGCTCTTGACAAGGTAGTAAAATACACATTGTAGATAGAGGAATTTCCACCACTTGGAGTTACACGACAACCATCAGTTGATACTACCCCAACACCCTTAATGAGGAAATCTGTGCTTAAAAATAACAAAAGAGGAGGGCCAAGAACCAGAAGTCAGACGAGAAAGGAAATAGATATAGTCAAGAGAAAAAGATCAAGCAACTATACATGACTGGATTGGACAAATGGTTACGCAACAACCACTCAGACCAACGGAAGATCAGGCTCCAACATCTTCTCATAGCCTGTTAACATTGGACCATCATAGAGTGAAAGCTGACTCAATCATGGTACTCGGATGTGATCTGGGTGTAACATATGACGATTCAGAAGTTATGCGAGAGAAATTAGTACAATTGGATTGTAATAGTCATCAAGCAGAGGAAACAGTGGTATTTGGTAGTAGTAGGCCAGAAGCGGGTACAATTCCTATATGAAGATCATCACATATAATGTTAGAGGCCTTGGTGTCCAGGGAAGGAGAAAAAGAGTCAAGAAATTAATCTCAAATCAGAAAGTAGATGTTATAAGCCTGCAGGAAATAAAGTTGGAGAGCATTGACAAGCGGCCATGTGACTATCTTTGGTATGATAATGATTACGATTGGATTTACAGTGGCTGGGGTGTTTTGTGCAGCCTTCTTATGCTTATAATTGGCTTATAAGCATCTTTTTTCAAAAAAATGAAGAGTTATTTTTTGAAAAAATGTGCTTATAAGCCAATTATAATTTTAAGAAGGCTGCGCAAAACAGGGGCTTAGTAGGACAATCTAGAGTACTTTTGTACTTGTGGAATAGTAAAAATGTTAGCAGGCAAAGCATTTTGGCAGGGGAAGGCTTCTTGGGTGCTTCTGGGAGCTGGAACAATGAATGTATAATCATTAACATGGTCAATGTATATGGATCTAGTAACCTTCAGTCTAAGCAGAGACAGTGGAAGGAGATAAGAGATATACACTTAGGAAAGAAGGTTGAGAAATGGTGCATCATGGGAGATTTCAATACAGTATTGGATGCGAGAGAAAGAAAAGGTACTGCACATAATGTACATGAGTCTGAAATGATTTCCTTCAGGGAATTTTTCAATGATCTGCAGCTTCAGGATCTGAGGATGGAGAGGAGAAGATTCACCCGGTTCCTAAAATTCATGAAAGCAATGAGTAGACTAGATCATTTTCTTGTTAATGACAGTTGGTTGGAAATCAACATAGACTGGATCCAAACTGGACTAGATAAAGATGACTCTTATCACTGTCCCATATGTTTATGCTCTAAAACACAAGATTGGGGGTCCTAAACTGCTGAGAGTGCTAGACTGCTGGTTGGGGAATGAAACTTACAACACACTGATAGAGGAAATATGGAAAACTCCCTGCTCTTTCGGATATGCTAGCCAAAATTAAACTGAAGATCAAAGCCTTAAGAGCTGGCGTTATACTATGGAATAAAGCAACACCTATATACTTAATGATTGAGATCAACGTGATGCTTAACAATTTGAAGGAGATGGAAATAATTGTTGAACAGGACACAGTGCAGTCTAACTATTAGATTGACCCTCAGGCTATCCAAAGTCTTGGAGAAAATTTAGCTAAAGTCTCATCCAACCTTGATAGTATGTTGTTTCAAAAACCTTGCATCAATTGGATTCGGCAGGGAGATGCTAACATTGTGTACTTTCACAGAAGGATTAACAAGAACAAAACAAGGAATGTCTTAAATGGAGTCTAGAATGATAATACATGGATTGAAGATACAAACCTTGTGAAGAACTGTTTCAAAACACATTTTGAGGAGAGGTATACTTGAACTCTAGGCAAAGACTAGTACCATCCTTCTCGGAGTCTGAAATCTTGGATGCAATCAAAGATTGTGGTAGTGGAAAGAGCCCTGGTCCAGATAGCCTGAGCTTCATTTTCATAAAGCACTTTCTCCACTTAATGAAAGGTGAAATTTTCCAAATGATGCTAGAGTTGTACAGAAACTTTAAAGTTGCCAAAGGCAGTAATGCAGTCCACATGACCCTGGTAGCTAAGACCGAAGCCCATATGAAAGTGCTAGACTAGAGGTCTATCACATTAATAGGCTCTATGCCAAATATTGTTTCAAAGGTCCTAGCTTACATAATCAATACAATAATGAAGGAGGTGATTTCAGTAAACCAGATGGCTTTCATCAGAGGAAAAAAAAACTTTAAGAAGGAATATTGATTGCAAATGAGGTTGTTGATGAAATGAAGAAACTGAAAAAATAGGCCATAATCTTCAAGTTTGACTTTGAGAAGGCATTTGATACAATCAAACGGACTTATTTACATGAGGTGATGACTAAGATGGCATTCCACAACAGTTAGATTTGGTGGATTAAGGAACTTCTTGAATCAGCATCAACCTCAGACATCATCAATGGTAGCCCTACTAAATAATTCTTCCCAAAGTGAGGGTTGAGACAAGGAGACCCACTATCACCTTTTCTATTTCTACTGGCTGCAGAGGGACTATCAGTAATGGTGAAAAAGGCAACTACATTACACAAGTTCGGAGGTCTAGAAGTTTGCAGGGAGTAGGTTCTCATATCTCACCTACAGTTTGCAGATAACACCCTACTATTTGGAAAGACTTCATGGAACACAGTGAAAACATTCAGGGCTATCCTCCAAGATTTTGAACTCATTTCTGGCCTTCGTATAAACTTTAGTAAGAGCCAACTACTATGTATCAACATGCCTCAGACAATTATGGAATAAATGGCTACTTACATGGGTTAAAAAATAGGTTCCTTTCCTTTCAAATATCTTAGCTTACCTATGGGGGTTAATCCCCATAAACAAATAACCTGGAAGCCTGTACTAGATAAATTCAGCAAAGCCTTAAACTCATGGGATCACAAGTACCTGTCTATTGAGAGGAAATGGGTACTACTAACCTCTGTACTAGTTGCATTGTCTTCTCATTATTTTGCATTCTACAAAGTTCCTTCAGCTGTTATCAAGAAGCTAACCTCCTTTCAAAGGGACTTCTTCTGGGAAAGCACCAAAGATAAGAGGAAGGTGTGTTGGATCTCTTGGAAAAAGATTGCTACACCAATAGAAAAAAGGAGGACTGGGAGTTCATAGCATCAGTGCATTCAACAAAGCCATGAGGGGGAAAATTACTTTCATGAGAAAAAAATCTGGCAATGGAGATATTAAGGTCAAGATATGGAATTGATGGCATGATTTCAGTAGGGGATTTAAGACAACCGAACTGAGAGGGAGAAGATGTGGAAGAGGTTATGCATCCCGTTGGTGGAATGATCTGCAACTGACATTAGGAGCCAACTGATTCTGCCATAACACCAAGATCAGAGTTGGCTGTGGAGAAAGGATCAGGTTCTGGCTGGACAAATGGTTCAACAACACCTCCCTGGCAAAAATATACCCGAGACTATACTGAGTAACATCTAGACAAGACATTAGCATATCAGATTCAGGAAAATGGGAGATGGATTTGGTCACTGAACTGGAGAAGAAACCTAAGGGACCATGAAAATTCTGATCTAACTAATCTATTATGTTTATTGCAGGACTCCACTCCAAGGTGATAGAGGAGGACAGGTACACCTTCAAAGGTAACAGTAACGAAAACTAGACAGTGAACGAAGCCTGCAACTACATCACTAAGGCATCACCATATGTATTTACAGCTGAGGAAGCAGTAAAGCTTAAATGTTCTTGGAATTGCTTCTCACAAAAAAAATAATCATCATAGCTTGGAAGGTAATACAAGATGCCATGCCAACTAAGTTGTCCCTTTAAAGGAGACACATCATACCTGAAGGGCAAGATGTTTCTTGCCCACTATGTCATACAGATTCGGAGAACTTAGATCACCTCCTCAGGTTTTGTTCAGTCATTGTTACTACATAGAAGGAAATAAAAGAATGGCTACATAGACACTCTCACTGATCAGCAAGGCTCCAACTCTACAGGCATTCATGAATGCAAGGCCAACAGGAGTTAACGTTGATGATTGGAAATCAATATGGTTAGCCATAATTTGGCAACTATGGAAGACTAGAAGCAGCTCCCACTTTCAGGGAATAGAGATAAACACACAAAACATAGTACACTCAATTCAGAGAAGTACTTGGCTATGGATAAGAGCAAAGAGAACATGCAGGAGATTCCCCTACTCTCTGATAGGTTGGTTAGTGCAACCATTCAGCTGTTTACAATTCAATGAATGATGAGCAGTGCAAACTGAGGGAGTGTCATCAACAGGTTTGCTCTAGTTCACTGTTTGAGGTCATTACATAATCTCCTTTACCACTCTTAAACTCAATACATGGATATCTTGATCAGTATGACTCAAATGAGTTGTGTACCAATCCTCAATGACAATTGGGATTTATAAGTTGACAGTCATGACTTTGAGCCACACTGATTCACTTCAATTGATATGATGATGACCATGATCCAATTAGTGAGTTATGTACCAAATTCTAGTAATGGAATTTGATATGTTGACAACTATGAAGTTTGGTGAATCATGTACCAGCAATACCTTATAAGCTAAGAATCCGAGAAGGGAGGAAACTGTGGACAAAACCTTAAGATGTGGGATGGACAACCTTGTGGAGAAGCATCACCTCTACGTACTATTGATCTATGTAAATAGTAGCACTACTTAGTTTTTGTTTCTAGTATAGCTCTATGTATATTTATATGTACTCTTTTTAATCCTTAATGAAATTTGGCATAAGCAAAAAAAAAAAAAAAATACTCCCTTCAAAAGTAAGTGGCTTAGAACATGATAACCAATCTGTATTAGTGATGCTCTGTCTCACTGACACTATGGTTAAGGATATTTAGTATTAATAACTTTATTAAAGCGGTCTCATCATCGCAAATCATTGTGATCCACTCTAAGTTATCAATATCTGGGCTTCATTATTCGCCATGCAATAAAACTAGTACATGACGTAGATTGTGTTGAAATTTTGCATCCACCCGCCCGTGACGTTAAGCGGGCGGAATGCGGAATTTCGAGTGTTCTACCAAACATATTAATTTTAAATAATGTGATAAATATAGGTTACAACTGACTTGACTGTAGAACTAAAAAGTAGAAACTAGAAACAAAGTCAAAAACATTATTTTTCACGTTCTACACCTACATCAATACACTGGAGCAACATGGAAAGATAAAAACAAGAAGGATCTTTATCATGAAGAATTCCCAGAGGCCAGAATAACTCATTTGCACTTTGTAGTTTGCAGATAAAAGCAAAAAGAATCTGTAACATGGAAAGATAAAAACCTACAGCTAGTTCTGTTTCTGGTGATGGATTGTAAGTGAGATCGACCAATCATTAAAAAACAAAAGAATGAAGCAAACCTTCAAATTTCAAGAATACAGAGAGAGCTATCTGACTTCATAATTCATTCCAATTTCCATACCTGTCTCTACCTCCGATGTTACAGCCTCCTTCGTATCTTCTTAGTCCCTAGTCTCTATGTCCTTTGAAATCTTGGATAACCAATTTTGACTCAAGATTAGTGTCTCAACTATGGCGGGCGTCAGAGACGAACGTGTTGCATTCACCACTCGACCTCCAATGTTGAATGTGTCTTCGGATGGCATTGTGGAAATCAGTATTGCAAACACATCTTTGGCCATATATGATAGAATCGGATAAGTAGATTTATTGGCCTTCCACCACTTCAAAATATCAAAAGGACTTGATAACGGTACACACGCAACATCCAGATACATCTCAAACTCGGATCTAATTTCCACATTGCTCAAATCATCCTTCAAGGCACCAAAACCATAGTCATTTAGAAGGACTGTAGGCTGACTCGTTCCCACCCCATCCAGGTTAGTGGATTTACCATATATTTGTTCTTATTCTTCAAAGACAAGTCTGACAACCCGTTTAACCTTGTTATACGCATTGATCCTCCTCTCTCTAGACATTTTTGCTGAAAACAACCAATTGAACCACTTCATCTTTGCATGAGGATCTAAGGTAGTAGCAACCATCAAAAAATGATTCAATGGCTTCTTGTTCGGGTCCTATTTTCTCTTTCTATAAGATCCAAATCCACATGATTAAGATCTCCCCAATACTTATCAAACTTGAGTTGCATTCTTAAGGCCATGCTGCTCAGACAATCATCCTTATCAACAGAATAAATATGGAGCTGTTTATCAACCTTTGCCACCTCCTGCATATCACATTTATTTAAAGTTGAAAAACTTTTTTGAAATTTAAAAACAATTAAAAGTCCAAACTTCAAAATGTTACCTTTAAAAAATATATTTGCAGTCACATTCTTTGAGGCAGAGAATTTTAGTTTAACATCATAGAAGATTTTTAAGAACTTAGTGAAACTTTTGAGTTGAATCCAGTCAGCCAAAGTAGGTACCAAATCAATGCCTCTTTTTCTTACTTTGGAATCAAAATTCAAGTAGTGATCAAGCTGCTTATCCGCATCAATCATCCTCACAAAAACTACCTCATAATTCAACACAGATTCAAACATCTTGTATGCTGAATAACATCTAGTAGGTATGTCATCCTTCAACACCATACGCTTCTCTAGGTTAGTTTGGAGTGCGACATACATGTTGAACAAATCCAATCTCTTTGGCGATGACCTTACATACCTCACGAGGGCTCTCATCTTCTCCACTCTACTTTCCAACTCATCTAATCCTTCTTTCACAATCAAATTTAAAATGTGTGAACTACATCGTACATGTATGCAATGAAATAATCAAAAGATAAGAAAATAAAGCATTAAAATATTGGGAATGCGAAAGTAATTAGAGATTACCTGTAAATGATTGTGGTTCTGGATGATATGCCCAGCAACACTACCAAATTTTTCAATCTGATTTTTTTAAAATTTGCCAAAGCTTTATCATTCTGAGTCGCGTTATCCACGGTAATGGTCAACACCTTCTCTAACACCCAAAGAGACATAAAATGATCCAATTGTTGTGAGATACCAATTTCAGCGTGATTGCCAAGCTTTTGAAAGCCGATAATCCGCTTGTGCAACAACCAATTATGGTTCTATAAAATGTGTTGTCAAACACATATAAGTCGTGTTCTAATTTGTACAACTCCAAGTATCTGTAGTGAAACATATGCGAGGGTTGAGCTCCAACAATTTCATCCTCAAAATTTCCTTCTCCTCCACATACAATGACATATAGTTGCACCTGACAGTTTGCCTACATATGCCTGGAAAACAGGGGGAGCATTCGACTGAAGCCTTCCTTCTCAACTATAATAAAAGGAAATTTATCCAATATTATACACTCTGCAATTGGCCTTCTTAATTTACGCTCATCGTAGTTATCAAGTCTCAGATCACCGACATTTGAAGGATCCTCCTTGTGTGATTTTGCATCATATGATAGTTTTTTGTTGTTTGGGATCCTTCTTCCCTTCTTCACGCAATCTTTCACTGCACTTACGGGCGTGAGACAGCATGAGGGATGTCTCAAAACATACATGATGACAACCAATAATTTTAGAACAATAAAAACATTGTGTCTCAGGATTGTCTAGATCAATTGGCTCAACATCAACAAAGTGTTCCCACGTGGAAGACGAACACCTTCTTTTTCTTGGATTCTTAGGCGGCAGTGGTGGCAAACAAGGTTGATTCTCGGGATTACTACCTTCCATCTAATGACAACCTACAAATCATGAATTAATGAAAACAAATAGGTGAAAATAGAACCAATAAACAACCATGGGATAGAATTTAAAGAACAATCATGTTTAGATGTCAATGATAAACCAATATAAACAGTTTTGACCTTGATGTACGTATGTGTTTTTTATTTCCTAAACATGTTCCGCTAGCAGAGGAAAGAGAATGCATAAAGTCAGAAATTAACAACAGAAAGTTAACCGAAGGCTGTACTTATCCCCAAAAAAAAAAAAATAGCACAAGGATACAATTCAACAATTGCATAGCATCTTTACAATATCTAGTAAGAGCATAAACATTAAGAATAAACATGCAACTGATATAATCTATATGCAAATATTCCAATATACCTTCGTGTGCTTTCTCATTTTCTATCACTCGCCTCCGAAATTCTTCATCCAAGTCCTTGTACTACTTATCCGCCAAACAGAAATATACATTAAATTAGAACTGCTCCTTCAGATCAATTAGATGATATACGTAAAAAAAAAAGTTAATTTTACGTTAATCAAGTCTTCAAGCTCGATCTGGATTGCTTTAGTTTTGCAATTGGCACATCTTGCTAGATAGAACAATAAAATCAGTAAAAATTAACAAAGTAAACAATAATCAGCAACAAAACTAAAACTATGAATACCAAAAAAATAGCACAAGGAATACAACTCAACAATTGCATAGCATCTTTACAGTATCTAGCAAAACATTAAGAATAAGCATGCAACTGGTAAATGGGCTGCCTTTTCTTCTTCAGTTTTGTATCTTGTTTGTCCTCTTTTTTTTCAGAATTTTCTCCTCCTGTGTAGCTTTTTTTTCTTCCAATTTTGTGTCCCTCCTCTCCTCCTTTTTCCATCAGCCGTATCCCTCTTGACAATGTGAGTATTTCCAGTGTGTCTCTTGAATTTTGTAGTGAGTGTGTGTGTAAGTTTGTGAGCTTATTCAACATTCATGGAGAATTTGCAGAGAGAATTGTTTAACTCCATTGATTCAAGCTTGCAGTTTACATGTGATTCATGGATGATATATAGTAGAAGTTTTCTTTTCACTGTGTCTAACGTCTACTATGTCTAATTTTCTGCTTTGTTTCCTTTTTCATGTAAATCTACTGGATTGTTTGATTGTGAGTCTCTATGTTGCTGTTTTGGTGAAACCTTGGATGGAGGGATGATTAGGCCATGGCTCAAGCCCATGTGACCACAGATTTGAGCAGTAGGATCTTGGAGAAAGGAAAATCTGTCTGATGTATTTTGTCCTTGAGTAGAGTCATTTGATGTAGAGCTAGTCACAGGTTCAACACCCCACCCCACCCCCGCAAGCTGAGCGTGGGATGAAATCCAATGTGAAGCTTGGAGCAAAGAAACTCAAACACCTCTCGAGGAAGACTCTTAGTGAATATGTTAGCATACTGATACTCAGATGGAACAAACTGGGTGTGGAGGTGACCGGACAGAACTTGTTCACGAATGAAGTGATAATCAAGTTCAACATGCTTGGCTCGTTTGTGAACAACCAGGTTTGTACTGAGAAATAGTGCGCTCGTGTTGTCACATAGAAGAATAGGAGGATGAGGCATGGATACACCAAGATCATGAAGAAGATAACGAATCCAAAGAGCCTCAGCAGCAACAGTAGCTAGAGCATGGTACTCAGCTTCAAAGCTGGATCAGGAGACAGTAGGCTGCTTTTTGGCACTCTAAGAAATGAGGTTGTCACCAAGAAAGATGGCACAGCAAAAGGTAGAACGACGAGTGTCGGGGCACCTGACCCAATTAGCATCAGAATAAGCCACCACGGAACACGGAACATACATAAGATTTGGTGAAACGCAAACCCATGGAGAGAGTACCACGAATATAGCTAAGAATACGTTTGACTACCTAAAAATGTAGATTAGTGGGAGCATGCATAAACTGACTGACCGAATTAACAGCATAAGTCAGGTCAGGCCGAGTAATAGTGAGGTACTGAAGAGCACCAACAAGAGATCGATACATGGTCGGATCCGACAGAGGGTCACCATTAGAGGAGAGATATTGAGGCACGACCAGCAGAGTGCTAATAGGCCGACTGTCCAGAAGCTGAGCACGAGCAAGGATATCGCAAGCATACTTTAACTGACTGAGAAAAAGGGTACCGTTAATAAAGGATGCTTCAATCCCAAGAAAGTAGGTGAGAGGACCAAGATCCTTAAGAGCAAATTAAGTATGGAGACGCCGGACAAACCGATCCAAGAGAGCTGAGCTGCTGCCAGTAAGAATAATATCATCGACATAAAGTAAAAGATAGATGATAGCTGAGCCACGAGCAAAGATAAATAATGATGTGTCAGCTTGACTGCAGGTGAAACCAAGAGTACCAAGGAAAGTACTGAATCGCTCAAACCAGGCGCTAGGGGCCTGTTTGAGACCATAAAGAGCCTTTTTTAAGTGACAAACATGATCCGGGAACATGGGAATGACATAGCCAGAGGCTGCTCCATAGATACATCCTCGGTCAAGTGGCCATTTAAAAAGGCATTCTTTACATCAAGTTGCCGAAGAGACCATCCGTGAGAGATAGCAAGAGAAAGCACAATATGAACTATAGCAGCCTTGACAACAGGGCTGAAGGTGTCAAAGTAGTCCAAACCAGGAATCTGAGTAAAGCCACCAGCAACCAATCGAGCCTTGAGACGTTCAAAGGAACCATCCGGAAGATACTTTGTGCGAAAGACCCACTTGGAACCCACAGCATTTACGTGAGAAGGGCGAGGAGCGAGATCCCAAGTCTGATTTTGATGTAGAGCAGCAATTTCTTCATCCATAGCAGAGATCCAAGCCGGATGCTTGGAAGCAGAGCGAAAACCACATGGCTCAGTGGAGGCCAGAAGAGCAGTGAGAAACCGATTTGGAACAGTAGCACAAAGGTCTGCAAAAATACGAGGACGAAACACACCAGCTTTGGCACGAGTCACCATGGGATGAGGGCCAACCAGAGTGGATAAGGTGGAGGTAGGAACAGTAGTGGACGGAGTGGCAGGGGTGAAGATGAAATAACAGGTGACGGAAGGGTAGAGGATG